>KN469258.1:0-65559 GCA_000787095.1 Periophthalmodon schlosseri
AATCGCTTCCTTCCTTCACCATTACACAGCGCCTTTAATTTCTCAACTTTATTATAACTTTACAGAAGTCTGACGGCCTTTCTACGGATATATTTACGTTTAATTGCGGATATCAAATGCATTACTTACTGTTCTTTCCAAAAGGTTTTGATCAGGAGTACCTAGCTGGAGCATTAGCCTTTTAGCTGCAGTGCTGCTATTTGCGTGCGTTTCTATGTTTCCTGCCACATCGAGACTAGCTACGTGCTTTAGTCAGTTTGTTTGCAGCGCGACGGAACCGAAACAGGCTTTATGGCGCTTTTAATATATGGACATGAGAAAAGTTGTCAGAACACTGAATTGCAAATGACACAGATGAGTAGCCTAGCATGGCATCATTAGCGGTTGGAAAATGACTGAAATGCATACATCCAGGCAAATTTGAATTAGCCGTGTTACAAACAAGCTTTTGATCTCAAATATGATAATGTGACAAACGCGGAGAGAAACAGCAGCTTGGGAGAAGGGACGAGTGAGAGGTGGCTCCCGAAATAGACGAGTTCATTTATATGCAAAAAGGAAAAAACAAAGCTAGAGTTTGTCTGTAATTGGACTTTTAAACATATATTCCTCTGTACATTTGTTGCAGTAAATGAAAATCAGTATAATTTTAGTAAGACGTTAGTAAGATAGAAGTGTCTAACTTGTATATGTGAAATATTCAGTGACTTTTCTAGTTGGGGCTTCACTATCAGCTTGTCTCCATGGAGGTGTTATTGCTTTGTCTGGAATGTTCCACAATATGACATTGGCAAGGCAAGTTTATTTGTATAGCACAATTCATACACAAAGTTATTCAAAGTGCTTTGCAGAATAGGAAAGACATTAAAATCACAATACAAACAAATCAAAACAAATAATCACAAATAATCATCATAAAATGAACATTAAAGGAGAAGAGTGCAGAATAAAAACCTTTCAGTCATATGCACAGCTAAACCGAACCGTTTTGAGCCTGGATTTAAACATTGTCAAAGTAGAGGCCTGTCTCACATCTTCAGGAAGACTGTTCCGGGTTTAGCTGCATAAAACTGAAACACTGATTCCCCATGTTTAGTCCTGACTCTGGGCACCAGCAGGAGGCCGGTCCCTGAAGTCCTCAGAGTGTGAGATGGTTCATATGGTACTAACATGTCGGAGATGTACTTTGTTGCTAGGCCATGGAGAGACTTGTACACAGGCAGAGCTGCTTTAAAGTCTAATCTCTGAGCCACAGGAAGTGGAGAGCTGAGCACAGGACTTATGTGCTCGTACTTCCTGGTTCTAGTCAGGACCCGAGCAGCAGTGTTCTGGATGTACTGCAGCTGTCTTAACGCTCATTTGGAGACTCAGGTGAGCAGGCCGTTACAGTAGTCTAACCTACTGGAGACAAATGCATGGATAAGTCTCTCCAAGTCCAGTTTTGGACAATATACCTTTGATTTTTGCAATGTTTTTTTAGATGGTAAAAACTTGCAGATGTTATTGATTTGATGTGGCTGTTTATTACCCTTTCATTGCTTACTCTGAGTGGACTCAGTTCCCCGAGATACTTTTTAAAGTTTCTTTTTCTTGCAGATGTATTGATTTGATGTGGCTGTTTATTACCCTTTCATTGCTTACTCTGAGTGGACTCAGTTCCCCGAGATACTTTTTAAAGTTTCTTTTTTGAGGCCGACCAATAGTCCTCCTCCGTGTTCTCCCTGAACTCCTCCCAACCCAAAGCTTGTGCCTCTGTCACCCGTCAGCTGCCTCAGGAGTCCCACAAGCTCGATAGGACTCTTTCTTCAGCTCGACGGCACCCCTTACTTCAGGGCTTGCTGGCGCGACAGGCACCACAGACCTTACGAGGGGCGAATTTTTGGTAATGGTGAAATGAATTATGCAATTTTGTGTAATAATATAATTCTTGCACTTTAAAGTACAAAGTATTGAATTTTAAGCAGCAAATAGACCAATTAAGTCAATACAAGGTCCATGAATATTTTTAATAATCTTTCCGAGTGTATTGTACCTATTATGCAGCATAAGAACCAACTCCCACCATCAGTTACCATGAAATAATAAGAAACAATTATATGCAGACTATCCATGCATAAAAACTCTTTTCTAGCCACCCTCCCCAGACGCTTCCCCTTCCTCGTCGATCAGCCGAGAGTGAGGGGGGAAAGAGAGGAAACATCTGGAGCCTAAGCGATAAGGAGGGGTGACTTCAGAGGGAATTTCACCTACTATCACCACGGCTAAGCGCTGACAGTTTGCCTTAACATTTCCTCATTCCACAGCTAGAGAAGTCAGGTGATCACTGGGATCTGAGCTGAGAGGGCACCAGGGGGTCTCTGAGGGATTAGTCTGTAGTGAGGATAGAAGACTTGTAAGAACGGTTATTAATGTATACTTATTGTGGGTTAAGACACTTTTGCATCTGTAACTTACAATAATTTTAAGTGTACTTCTAATGGAACCGTATGCAAGATTTTGACTTTAAATTTCGCAAACGTGACCTTTCCGTGTCCCGTGATATAAGGTTTTCAAATCACATATGGCCTTTACTGATAATACCTGTAGTGCTGATTTAGGGTTTTGCTTCTCAAGATGATTAACCAATCAGAAAGCAAACCAAAATGGCCTTTCTCTGATCAAAATTGTCACTACCCCAGCACCTCCAGCCAATCATGAATCGGTGCTAGTGCAGCCTCTGCAGCTCAGTGAGTGAATTCTGGAGGTTTTGAACTTTCACATGAGGCATGACCTGGCCATATACTGTGGTGTTGATAACATAGGTAGAGATATTACATCTTGGAACTCACTGCTACTTTCCTTCTCAACTCTCTTCCACAAACTGACACTTAACTGATGTAAAAATATTATAAATATTACTATTACTATTCCACCAAAACAAGTAATAAAAGAAAAAAACCCAAAAAAACTGTCATATTGTCGTAATGTCTGGGGGATCAAAGATACAGACTCGGGGTAAAAAGTTGAACAGAGTTTATTTACAAACACGGAAACGTAAATGTGAGTTGACGGAGCAGATAGTAGAGGGCGGGGTCATAGGCTGTCATTTTTGAGCCGGTCAAGGAGAGCTGGGTCGAAGGCTGAAGTGTTCGTCCCGGTCGTGCAGAGCTGGGTCGAAGGCTGAAGTGTTCGTACCGGTCATGCAGAGCTGGGTCGGAGGCTGAGGTGTTCGTACCGGTCGTGGAGGGCTGGGTCGGAGGCTGAGGTGCAGGGTACTTCCAAGGAGCGGGATCTGGCGAAAAACGAGAAACAGGCAGCTGAGTACTGTGACCATAATCACGAAACTAGACTGAGCCAAGCGGAACTGTACCACGACCGGACGATTTGGCGACGCGTGTCGGATCCTCTGTCCCTTTGTGCTCCACGGGTGAAGGCTTGATTGCTGATCGGCTGCAGGTGTGTAGTGGGCGGTGCCAGAGTCTCCGCCCAGCTCTCGGCACAGACACAGAAGTGAAGGGGGAAAGACAGCGCAGAACCTCTAGGACAAACTTTTGATCATCAGAACTGAACTAATAATAATAATAATAATTAAATATATTCCGATTTTTAACCAAAAAAAGTTACATTTTCAACTATTGCTTGTGTCTTTTCTTCCATTGCTCCTCCTGCTACATAACTTTCCTGCGTAATACTGTATCTGATTTCTTATTCAGATAGTCACAGACGCATTCTTACATTCACCTTGGCTAGCACCACGCGTCCATATCTCTCCCAGATCTCTCCACATGCATTTGGCTCGCCCTGTAGATGCCGTGGATGAAGGCATGGCAGTGGCAGATTAATGCAGGGAGGGAGGTCGGCAGGGGGGATACGGAGTGACGATTTATCTGTGCAACGACGCACACGCGCACACACGCACGCACACAAGTCTACCCCTATACAGCTGTACGCCGGGCCTCCATGTGCAAGACGAGTTGTTATTGCCGCATTGCTTTGGAAGAGAAAGCAGAGAGGCGTTTGATGGATAGAGGAGAAGAGAGGAAGAATGTAAAGGATGATGCGAGAGGGAGGGAAAGCAGATGAATTGAATTGTAAAGTAAGAGAGAGAGAGCGCGAGTGTGGATGCGGTAAACCAGAATCAAAGAACTGGAGTCACGCACAAAAGGTTGCGTGGGAATATAGGGTCGAGTGTGGAACGATAATTGGGATTTATCAAGATGCTTAAGGTATGAGTGAATAAATCTGAGGACCAGGTATTATGACAATCCATGTTGTGATAACTATTAAATGGTTTGTTCCAAATATAACTTAAAAACACATCTTTTAAAAATTATTAGACACATACTCCTCTTTAGAAACAACTAGAAAATGAAATTGTGGTCACCCTTCTTGCCTCACTGCTAAACGGTCACATGGTTTGAGTCACATACCTTGTTAGGCCTTTTTTTTTAAGGGGTTTGCATGTTCTTCCTGTGTCCAGGCACTACAGTTTACTCCATCGACAGTCCTGGAAGAGATTTTTGATCTTGAGATGGGTCCGTACTCTTGACGTTTCCCTGGAGAACACGTTTCAGTAACACTTTAAAGGGCCCATATTACGCTATTTTCTGATCTATGATATAATGTTGTTTCCTCATCAAAAACATACCTGGAATTGTGTTTTGTTTCATTCACACATGTTTAACACACACGTGCATATTTAGCCTGACTTCTTCTCTCAAACTGAGAACACCCTGTTCCACCTTGTGATGTCATGTGGTAATACAGGAAGCGCTCCACTGAGTTTTCTCTACACATCTTCAGTGGAATCATTTGGATAATTTCACCCCTGGAATTGACTATCCTATCTCTACTAAAGAAAAGGTAAAAGGCAGCTGTTAATTTGAAAACTACCACCATATGACATCACAAGGTGGAACAGAGCATTTTGAGCTTTGGAGATGCAGACTTATAATAAAGTGAAATAAAAAAAACAACTCCAGGTATGTTTTTGATGAGATAACAACATTCTAACATGGCTTAAAACTCACAAAAGTCGATTTTGCATAATATAGGACCTTTAAATTAACTGCACTTACAGCCTTAATAAACTTGAAGAAAGACTTAATTCATAATGAACAAATAGTTTATTAAGAATTACTCAGGCTTAGTAATTAATTAATAGCCTAACTCCTAACTCTTGCTTAGTAGTTGCTAAGCTTGAATCAATTTTAATAATCTATTTTATTATTAATTAAGACTGTCATGCTTTATTAAGGCTAATTAAGGTGTTAAGTGTAACACACATTTACTCTATGGGACAAAAAAGGCTTTTTTCCATTGTGATATGTGTAGAAAAGTGCATGTATGCAACTTGGAAAGATCATATTCAGAATTTTGGGCATGTACTCAAAGTCTCGTAGAACAAGCAGTGGAACAAGGCTTCTCTTGTTTTACGAAAGATAAACTGCAAGTTGAAACACGATGAACATCACAGTAGAAGCACCAGTAAATGACTTGTCGTTGTACACAAATCAAGCGCTCCTCCTGCTCCAGTACCGTATTCCTTTAGGGAGGAGGCTTCTCTGTCTTTGTAGACTGCCTGAGCCTCTGTCCCCGCCCGGCCCGTTCCGCTTGGTTCCGAAGCGCAGCTGTCATCCCAGCTCCTCTTCACTCGTCACTTTAGCGGCGCCTAATGAGATAGCGAGTCGTGCCGGTTAAGCTAGGCCCGTCGTGCGTTTGATTAGAACACAAGGGCGCCCGATCTCGCCGTCTGAATTTGCGGACAAAAAGCTGTTTGACTGTTTTGGCACGCAAGCGGTCTCTCGGGAGCTTGCGCCGCGTGTTTGTCGAGAAGGTCGTCATTTCCACATCAAACAGTCTGTGTGGGGATTGCGAGGCCCGTTAGATGTACCCAAACATTTATGCTTCTGGTGCTGCTGCTGTCGGAGGGTAGAAAAAGAGGAGCGTACTGGCAACCGCGGGAGGGACGTATTCCCCATTGTGATTAAAGGTAAAGAGTGGGATTCATGTCGAAAACAGTGCGCCTCGGGCAAAGAGTCACTCATCGGCAATTGTGCATTTAAGGTTTTACAAATATGCTCTCCGGTGAGGAAACACAATTCAAATGCGTGTGTTTGGAGTGAAATAATAATTATCTGAACGACTGCTTTTTTCTTTTACTTTTTGGAAATAATTGTAGGCATTGAAGGCATTGTAGATATTGCATGTGATGGATTAGATTCACTTCTGTCCAACAAACACGAAGAAGTTCATGGTAACAGAGTTTCGAACCTCCAATCTTGACTGAAAAAAAAAAAAAAAATTGGAAAAATTACTCTTCCAACCAAACAAATTGCAAGGCAAAGCAAGGCAAGTTTATTTGTACAGCAGAATTTGTACACAAAGTGCTCTACAGAATAAGAAAGACATGAAGATCACAATACAAAACATAATAATCATGAATAATCATCACAAAATTAACATTAAAAGAGAAGAGTGCAGAATAAAAACCTTTCAGTCATATGCACAGATAAACAGAACCGTTTTGAGCCTGGATTTAAACATTGTCAAAGTGGAGGCCTGTCTCACATCTTCAGGAAGACTGTTCCAGGTTTTAGCTGCATAAAACTGAAACGCTGATTCCCCATGTTTAGTCCTGACTCTGGGCACCAGCAGGAGGCCGGTCCCTGAGGTTCTCAAAGTGCGAGATGGCAAGTTATTAGATTGTTATCGTCCAAATGAAGGAAGCATTCCACATGGGAAGCATAGGTTCCTTTATGTCTGCTTACACTGTCAGTACTGCATTCAGTTTGATGAGTCAAGTGAAAATTTTTGAACAAGTTGTTACTCACTTGGTAGACGTTGTCAAGGTTACTGGCTCCAAACAGACTGCTTTCATAATCTTTGCATGATTTTACCAATAGCCAACACCCAAACAAATTACTGCATTTGTAAGATAAAGGGCTTGGATTTTTAATAACTGTTTATTATTGTTCATTCCTTGCCTGACCAGCCAATAATACTCCAATACTTATGAAGATGTGTAATCTGGACAACATTTTTATCTCAAGTTCAGATGGGCATGATTGACAGGTGGATTAGCCAATCAGGGACATGCACGGTCCATCCGTATGAAAACAAATACGGCTGCTTACGGGGGAAAAAATATCACAGGACGAAAAAACAGAATAAATGAGCAAAGTTGAGAGAGATTAGATTTTTATTTTGCTCGGCTCTGTCTGAGTTTGACCTGAGACGCAGCAGAGGAGGTGGTGACCAGGCTAATCCGATCCCACACCTTACATTTATTCTAGCTCCTAAGACAGATATTCAATTTTTTAAGATCTCAGCTAAAGTAACTACCAAAAACAGTCCACTTGAGGGCTCTACTGCAGATAGATTTTGTGCATGTATAATATCCCAAATGTATACGCTAACATTGCATTCATTTCTGAGGGCATGTCAGACAGATGCTCCCAACCAAAGCTACACCTTTTAGGCAGATGTTATGCATAATTAAAACCCAAGATGGTGGCAGGCGCACATTAGCTATTCACTTATTCTTAACATTACATGGCACCAGAGAATTTAGAATAGCTGTGTTGGTACAAATAAGACAGCTTTTTATGCAAGTAAAGATGGTAGTGAGTGAATTATAGCCCATCTTAAATTCATACTTAAAGGTTCAACTTTTTAGGGAGTCCGCCACCAACTTGACCCCATTGGGACGTTATTGTTGTGCCTGGAAGTGGGAGCAAGAATTGAACTGCCAACCTGGGGGTCGGTGGATTCGAACCGCCAAGCTTGAGATCAGTAGACAAACACTCTACTAACCGAGCTGCTGTCGTCCCTAACCTGTCATATGCACTTTCTCAGGTGATATTAATGTGTTTCTGACAGATGAAGGAGGTTGGAAATGTTCAGAAATTACACTTCAATGCTAATGTGTATTTACACTCCCCATAGTTAAACAATGATGCTTAGTGAAATATATGTATTCCTTTGTTGCCTTTATCTTATTACACATTCTTAATACAGACCTATTCTGCATAATCAACTTTTCAGAGCTTTCAACCATGTTATAGTTGTTTCCCTCTCCATTTACTCACCTAAAGTTGTATTTGGAGTAATTCGTGCATGTGTGAGCAGTCTTTAATCGCGTATTTTCCAGATGCCATAGTGCCGATCAGTCCCCGTTTTCATCGTCACCAGCATACGCCCACTGCTCTTTACTTCGTTCTTCAATTCGGCAGTGTCGCGCAGTCATTTTGATGCAAATGAAAAAAAAAAAAAATCAGCTGTTTGCTAGCGTGATCTGCAGCTATCGATTGGAGGTGCCGACTCGCTGTTGTGATGACGTTTGCGGCGACGTTAGCTCTCATTTGGCACCGCAGTTTTGTAACGTGGAAGTGAGCGGACTTGTTTCTTTTATTAAGTCGTTTCAGATGAATATTGTGATTTGAAATGTACAAATTATAACATAATGATCCACAGATGCCATAGACTATAACTATAGTGCAGACACGCACACAATAGGTCTTCTTTAACACCACACTTTACTCTAGTTTTGATCATTGTTCCAGTCCTCCATCTCTCCTGTCATCCCAACCTTTCAATTTAACAGACAGCGTTCAAATCCATACAATATTTGACCATAAAGCACAAATAATCCTTGTGAGGCTCCGGTGTCCCATTTTGAATTATTCAGAGATCACTAGAAGAGGATTTGGTTAGCGCCAAGATGTTTTCCTATCCCCCGAAGTCCCAAAGTAAACAATATGTTCATTAGAATGTTCGCTGTGTTGACAACTCTATTACTTATCCTCTTTCCATGCCCCAGTGGTGAACAACCTTTTTGTTCTATAACTTTAATACCCAAAAGCAGTTATCACACTTTCTATCGCATCGAGCCGCACACTGTTAGAGGCAATGTGGATGAAGCGTCGTGCTTTGCCAATGGACACAACTGCAGAGTTACCTCATAGGTTGAAAAAATTTGAAATAGGTACATTCTAGTTAGAAGGTAAAAGCTTAACCCACTGAAGCAAGTTTTAAAAATATGAATACCTGCAGTATAGTTGTGATGGACCCCATAAGCTAAATGGCTTCCTAGGGTGCCCATGTTTTTCACAGCGTCACTTACAAATCGGCCTACATATGTAAATAAAAAATGTATGTGTACAGTAAAATAATATAGAAAAATAAATTGAATTGAATTGAGTAGTTACAGATTTAATTTTTTTTTTTTTTTTTTTTTTTTTAATTAATAATATCACCTAATATTTTGCTCCATGGAAAGATCTATTAAGGGCAATCTGTCTTAGTAGCAGGTGGCTCACAGTAAGAGGGTCTTGGGTAGGGATGGACTGATATATCGATATATCGAGCCGATATTTGGACTTTTTAGCGTATCAGCTATCGGCCTTAAATCCCCAGCACAGGCCGATATTTAGTTTTGGTCGATATGCTGCCTCGAACATACACACAAAGCTTTATATTAACACTTTAATACGAAGAGACAACTGCACTAAATGTGATACACTGCTCTCTAATAGGTTTGTGGTAAAAAAAAAAGGACTGTGAGTGAGTTTGTAGTAAATTGAAATGACATAATTTGAGAAAAATAATCAAAATTGACCCTATATATCGGCCCAAAAATATCGGCAGAGCTTATCTGCCATCGGTTGCTCTGGTTTCTAAACGATCAGTATCGGCATTGGCCATGTAAAAAACAAACAACAAATCGGTCGATCTCTAGAATTGGGTTGGATTACCAAATCATATGAGGGAGTTTCCTGGTTAAATAAAGGTTAATAAAAAATGATACAACCAATGGGCACAACCAAATTACAACTAAACTGTATTTTTTTTAAAAGCCATTGTGAACTAAGCAACTGTATGTTTCCTGTGCTCTTACAGTTTTAAGAAAGGTATTTGGATCACAAGTAAACCTGGATTGCCAGCACCTTCTCATTATTCTGATATGGACAAGCCACGCCTCATGTGAACGCTCAGAAACTCCAGAATTCACTCACTGCAGGTGGTGACGATTCAGATACACTTTCTGATTGGATAATAAAAAACATATACTATAAAAATGGGACTTCGCCAATGTTTTTGTAATTAAAAATAAATCTTCTTATTTAAGCACGTCTACGTCATATATATGGGGACGCGGTTAGGTCACGTTTATGGAATTTAAAATCTCAAATCTTACTTACGATTCCTTTAAATCTGATATCGCAAAAACAACAATTTCACAATGCGTTGCTCTCTAAACCTCTGCTTGGGAAACATACCTCGATGCCAACGCTTTCCGTCTAGACCTCCAGTGACTCTTCCGTTATTCTGGGCAGACTTTTAGACTTTTTGGATTAATGACATCTCGCTGGCCCATGCCCCTCTCCGTGGCACAGTCTTTGGCCACATTGCCGGCAGATTAATTATTGGAACCACTACGGAGCCTACAGCTTTCTCAACACAAGAACAGATAGAGCCCGAGCGCCATAAGATAAATCATCTCTCGCGAACTTTTTGGCCAACAACTCAGACCTAGATTGATGAGGATCCACAAAGGGTAATGTTGTCCGGGACTGCGCTTGTGTTTTAAGTTAATAAGATAGTCTTCCATCCTTCTCATTCATATTAATAAAATGCGATGGCTACAGGGGTAGACAATTTGGACATTGCACTAAGGGAATGTGCTCTCCATACTAATTGGCTATGACTGGTTGAAACGCTGTCTCGGAGTCGGCCTCCATCTGGAGCCGATGTACAAATATGACCTATGTGTAAAATGCTATGTGTTGTTTCATATCTGTATTTATTTTATCTTTATTTATACAGGGAGAGTCCAATGAGAGCCCTCAGACTCTTTTTTTAATGGGCGCAATACAAACAAATAAGTACAAAAGTCCATTTAAAACATTAAAAACAGGAGCAGGTGTGAGTATAAATGTTTATCACCAGATTATTAAAGTGCATTTGTGGCACCAGTATCCAGTTTTGCTTGTCCTTGAAATATATTCCATTTTCAGGAAGCAAAACAGCCAAAAGCCCTTTTTCTCATCGCAGTTCTGGTGCGGCCAGATCACAGTCATGTGATCTTGTATAAATGATTAACAAGCAAGATATTCAGGCAGTCTATGAAGTAGTCTCTTATAAATACATTCATACAGTGTTGTTGTCTTCTGGCAGATAGCCATGGCCAACCTACTTTTTCGTA
Organism: Periophthalmodon schlosseri; assembly: GCA_000787095.1. NCBI lineage: Eukaryota > Metazoa > Chordata > Actinopteri > Gobiiformes > Gobiidae > Periophthalmodon > Periophthalmodon schlosseri. The sequence continues at coordinate 11,186 of KN469258.1, forward strand.
GAGTGTACAATGATGGGTTTTAAATTCATCACCTGTTATGGAACGAAGGGCTGAGTAAAAGAGCGGATCAGAAGGTTTCAGAGTAGAGGCTGAAGTCTGCTATAATATCTCCATTATCCTGATCATGTAATCAGTACAAGGTGCCAATTTTTACATTGTTTAAATTCATCACTGTCTATTAGAAGAGAACAGCACTGTATGAAATGTATTCATAAGGGACTACTTCAAAAACTGCCAGAATACCTCATCTGCTTGTTAATCATTGATACCGGAACGTTTAATACCAGATCACATGACTGCGTAAGGCTAAGAACTAGCCACACCAAAACTGAAACGGGAAAGAGGGATTTTAGCTGTTTTGCTTCACAAAAATGGAACGCACTCCAAGGAAAAGCAAAACTGGACGCGTTGGTGACACAATCGCAATTTAATCATCTGGTAATGAACTGCTTTATGGACTTGTATACTTGTTAGTTTTGTTCATTTTTCTGCTTGTTTTCTATTTTAAACAGGGCGCCCATGAAAAAGAGAGCCCAAGTGCTCACATTAGGTTCCCCTGTATACATAAAGATAAATAAATAAAATTAATCAAATCAAAGCTGCACAATATGTCACAAAATAATCCATATTGGAGAGCTGTCTGGCACAATAATGGAACGAACTAAATATGTCACAATAACACCAAGGTTTTCCATCTAACAAAAATATGCTGTCTTTCTTTAATGAAAATGTGTTTTGAAATGGAAAAAGACAATTTATTTTTCTCAATAAGTCCTAAATTAGCGTTAATTTCATCTTTCATCTGTGCTGTGATTTATTTTTGACTTGCAAAATAAGTTTATATACATATAAACTTATAACTTATTATTGTCTATATATTGAAATATCGCAATGATACCGATATTGCAGGTCTTAACAGTCGTAATAGTAATTTTTTCCAAGTCTAGTTTAAATATGTAAGGCTAGTGTGCTTGTGCTTTATTAAGGAACCGCTATGTCCTGAATCCAATTAGAAAAGGTTGCTGTGCTGTGCCAAGATGGCGGAGTGGGACGTTTCCAAGATGAGACTCCCCCAGGTTTGTTCCAAAAACCACGGTCTATTCTAACTCTAAGCCACCCAGACGGCAGGCTACAACTTATGAATATCTCCTTCTTCATATGCTGCACACTCATTCTAAAGCAAAAAAGATTAAGAAGCAAATGGATACGGAAACCTGCTCACCCCGGGGCCTACCTCAAATCCACGCTAAGGAAGTTAGGAGAAAAGCTTCAAGAATACTTTATATCAGTGGTTCGTAACCTTTTTCTCCCAGCGACCCCAATTTTACCCATGGATATTTTGGTGATGCAAGCATCCTTCTACTACCTGAGAAGTTATTGCCTTACAACAAAGATCATTAAGATGTCGGTGTAATCCCTCAGTCGTCCAGGTATGATCCATAGTAAAAGAAAAAATCGAATCTGTCATCTGGACAAGAAGTTGTAGGAGTGAAGACGTTTGGCTGCTCATCCAAGCCGCCTCTTCAGTTCTGGTCAGATTACTGGTGGACACTGCATTCCATGTAACTCCTAGATATAACTCCCTAGATATAAGGCAGTGTCCAGTTGACAGATTTAAATGTTTCTTTTACTATACATCATTAAGAGCCACACAATCTAGTTTGGACCTATTTTCTAAGATCCCCTGAGTATTTTTTACTAAATTTGGGTGTGAAAGTGTTAACCAGCATAGCTCGATTAAAGCTCAAGATGGGTTTGCTGGACAAACGTGTGCACTGCGGGTTCACAGTCTTATTGTTTACATGTAGACCCTATATGGCACTTGATAAGCCATCGTAATTAAGCGTTTTACTTATTTACAAATAACATACACCTCCTCCGTATGATGTCAAAAGGTAAAAACAAAGACTTCTGTCATTCTGTTCAAACATCTGACAGGTGTTCCTCTACCCACAATGCTTTAGCAACGCTGTCAGGTCGCATAATATTGGTAATGCATTCTGCTGTGTTTGCTTGGAGGCAACATTCCAACACAACAGTCTGCTAATGCCAGTGTAACCACAGAACAGCTGTGGGCCAAGGCGAAAAACAGCTCTATATGTAATAATACTCAATTAGCACAAACGAGGTTACGGCGCGTGGCACACATGAGCTGTCACTCACAGCTGTCAGACGCCCACTCGGCTAACGCTTCAGAAAGCTAAAATACATAAAATGAGATGGGTTTCTACGATCTAATGAAGTTTTAAATGAAAAGAAATTGACCCAACCGCAGCGCTGTTATTGTCAATCATGTTTAATATGTCAGATATGCATTCAGCTCAACACTGGAACTGGTATTATTAAAAAGATACTCAGGTTTTGTAGCTTTTGTAGTCATTATGGATTGTTCACATAGACTTTCCAAAAATAAATTTATATTTAAAGTTCAAAAGCTTGTTCTGGGACAATCAGCTACGTGGTAATTAATGACCACATGACCTATAATTTAATTTTAAATCTGTTTCTGAAACTTACTTAAACATTAAGTTACTAAAACATTCCGCAGAATCTTGCATTTTAAACCTTGCCCTTTTGGATAGTAAAAGAAAAATTCAAATCTGTCGACTGGACAAAAAGTTGTAGGAGCGAAGACGTTTCGCTGCTCATTCAAGCCACTTCTTTAGTTCTGGTTCCCAGATTCCTTGTGGACTCTGCCTTATATCTATCTGAAGGGAGGAGTTTCAGTGTAGTTAGCTCCTCCCCCTCAGCGAAACGTCTTCACTCCTACAACTTTCTATCCAGTTGACAGATTTGAATGTTTCTTTTACTATCGATCATGCCTGGACGACTGAGGGATTACACAGACTTACCTTTTCGGACTTAAAACAACCGCGCTATGGATTTTAGTTAGCACGTAGCCGGTTAGCCTCTGTGACGCCTTTGAACTCTTAATATTTGAAATTGCTTCAGAAACGACGCGATGGCGTAGACAAGGCACATGTTAATAAGGCACACAGGCTGCGGCACAGTGGGAGGGGAGCCGCTCCTGTCACTGTCTCCTCCAAACTTTCCAGTGTAGTTTCGACCCTCTGCCTCTGTCCCTTTTACTTTCGCTTTCACGGTACAGACACAAGCTGCCAGCCAATATCCAGCCTCATTGTCCCCTATGTGAGAATGTCAGTCTGCTTTTGTCCATCACGGCGTCTCATGTGAACGAATGAGCCAGAGAGGGGAAGCAGACAGAGAGAGAGGACCTCCGAGCCATTGGTCTGTTGTTACCTGCTTGTCTCCATGGAGATGGGTTTTTTTTTGTGTGTGTGTGCCTGGAATCTTCCACAGTATGGCATTCAACTTATATCTCCATGGAGACAAGCAGGTAACAGAGCCAAGTTATATAAGTTATATATTACATTCTTGTCGGGATAAATATTCTTTACATCAGGCATTGTATGGGAAAAGCTGCTAAATAAGAAATAATTAAGATTGTGAAATATAATCAGTCGTGGATGAAGTTCTCAATTGTGTTACTTAAGTAAAAGTACACATACAGAAGTAAAAAGTTACTCAAGTAAAAGTAAAAGTATGAATAACACATGAATAAATCAATTTAAGTAAAAGTACCTGTTAAAAAATATACCGTATTTTCCAGACTATAAGTTGCACTTTTTTCATAGTTTGGCCGGGGGTGCGACTTATACTCAGATGCGATTTACATGTGAAATATATGTTTTTTTCTTCATTATTATGCATTTTTTGGCTGGTGCAACTTATACTCCAGTGCGACTTATACTCCAGAAAATACAGTACTTTTAGAGTAAAAAGCAAAAGTGTTCATTTGTTGAAGTGTTAAATGTAGTGTTATAGATTTTAAAAAATGATACATATTTTGATCAACAGGAGCAATACAAATCCATTTCCTAATTTTTCTCATGAATGTTGTGTATTTATTTTTGTTTGCTCAAAGCCGAAGTTTGAACTCGAAAACTTTAGTCAGAATGTTACCACGAACAAGGTAAAAATAACCCCTCAAATCATATGAAAAGTACTTTTTGCTTTTCAGTCCAGTTCAAAAATGTAGTGGAGTAGAAAGTACAGATACCTGCTCTCAAATGTAGTGAAGTAAAAGTAAAAAGTACCCACCATAAAAGTACAGATACCTAAAAATTCTACCTTCCGCCACTCAGTATAATCATTTTACATAGATTCTCTCAGGTAACAACCAATACAGAACCTACTGACATCAAACACATTGTTACTAAGAATCATGGGAAACCAACTGCCAAACTTTATCCTGATTCTCTATCATGGTGCATGAGAGGGGCTAAAAGTTCAAACTAAAACATTGTTCCTGACTCTTGGTTTGAAATCCGGTACAGGCCCTTCAACGCTGAAACACGGCCGAACGCACATGTCAACTCCAAACTTTCTCACAGCGGTTTTCCTGTTGCGTGTCGGGATAGAGGACGGTTAGGTAAGCTCTCCGCGGGTTACCGAGCGAACAACAAACAAAATGGCTGACCCCGGCGGACCTCCCGTGGGCTACGGAAGGCATGATAGGAGCGCGATACATGGGGCGTGTGATGGTTAGCTCTACGGGGGGTTAGAGATGACATACTGTTAGCTGTTCAAGTGTCTGCTGTGATGGAGGTGAGTTATAGAGCACAGAACAGAACAGAGGAGTCTTTGTCTCGGATCAAAATGAGCCACCGTTGTCTTTTTAGTGTTGAGTGGATTTGGTCATTTCAGAGCGCTGTTAGAATTATTGTTTGTTTGATCGAAATATTTTGGTATTATTGAAACGTGCCCCCTAGAGCTGGACAATATATCGCAAAAATATCGATATGGGTGCAGTAATCAATATTCCAAGAAAATAAATATATCGCAACAACACAAAGTTCTCTGTTTTACACAAGTGTACTGTTTTTGGAAAGTAAGGAAGATTTTATTCATGATTTTCCTAATTAAGACTTGGGTTGGTCTTGATTTTGTCTTTGTTATTTTTTTTATTTTAACCCAGTTTGACTAGTAAGCGAAAGCATGTTTCCATTTCTTAATTAAGTGAACTTATTGTGCCAAAAAGTATTAAAAAATGTTAGCGACATAGCCCCCCTTACCCCCCAGTAGGGCTAGGCAAAAAATCGATTAAATCAATTAATCAAATTTGAAGTTGAAATCAATTTGTTGGGAAGAATCAGTGTTTATTTTCTCCACTTTCTTTCTTTGGAAATTGCATTGAAACTGCAAGAAAAAGCTGCTCACTGCAGTCACAGGGACCAAGGGCCGTGCAGCACTAACTGCTTTGAAATCAGTGATGTCAAATGAAATGTTGGGGCTGCACGTTTTATGCGTTTGTTTTATCTCATTTATAAAAGATTAAATAAAGGTTAAATATGATCACCAAATACAATGTTTTCAGTTTTGACGATTTTTCTGTAGTTTGCAGAACATTTATAGTAGAGAGGGGAAAAAAATCGAAAATCAAATTGAAAATCGATTGTTTGAGATAAAAACGACAATTTTATTTTCAAATCGCCCAGCCCTACCCCGTACCCCACGTCATGTCTGAGCACCCCCCACAGTGGAGTGTTTTAAGTCTCGTCTTAAGACCCACTTTTATTCTCTAGCTTTAAACACAGCGATTTGTGTGGTCCTTTTTTAAATCGATTTTATTTATTTTTTGCTATTTTCCCGCCTTGATTATACTGGTTTTATTGTTTAAACTGAGCATTTATCATTTTTGGTTGTCTCTGTGCTGCACTTGCAGAACTGTGCTATACAAATAAAGTTGATTAGACTGGACTTCTAAAGGGCCTTGTGACTTTTCATTTGGGATGTTTCTTATGAGTATACACAGTAATCAAGAGTGAAAACTGACTCAAGCCCTGAGACTGTAATCACTTAGAGCGTATTTTATCTAGGGATGGTTTAGTGTTGTTTTGTTTTTTACCTGCTGTTGTGGCTAATAACTGATATTTGCTGATATAACTTTTTTCTTTTTTTTTTTAAATCATGGTTTGGTACAATTGCCTGGGATCCAGAATACACTCTTCTCCAATACTTTACAAAGATGTGAGTCTGGTCAGCGTTAAGTCTCCCTGAGTTCAGATGGGCGTGATTGACAGGTGGATTAACCAATCAGGGACACACATGGTATATCCGTATCGAAACAAATATGGCTGCTTACGGGGAAAAAAGAAACGGGAAATATATCACAGGGGACTGAAAAACATTTCTGATTTGTGCAGAATCAATGAGTGAAGCACTAAACTCTGTTAATCTGAGGTCAGAGAAATGAAGCTAGCTTCTCCAGAGTTGACTTGCTCCTCAACCTTCATCAACTCCTCCTAATGCTCCTCCCCGCTGCTCACCGCAACTCCTCTTCATCCAGCCAGCGCCCAGTCTGCCCAATTTAAACCCCCATCACACAGGGGTCTGAGCGCTCATAGAGATAACTCATCCAGTAAAGCCCACTAATACTTTTCTTTGGGGTCTCTCTGAGTCTTTCCAGGTTAAAATGTCATTCTATTTCAAAAACATGGGTGATCAGTGAGCTCCGTCTTTGAACACGTGTCACTGGAAAAAAACTTGAGATGCGACGGAGGGCGTGGGGTCCAGACTTATATCCCTATGTATAAAAAAATACAGAGATATCATTCTGGATTTGCCAAGCAACTGGTACACAATCTGAAGCAAGTTGTGCATTTCCCATAATTAACTTTCTGTCTTTGTTAAAATCTTTTTATGTATTTGTTTTCCATATAATTTTATTTGTAGTACTTTTTATGAGGAGTATGTAAATATACAGCACCTCTTTTAGTTTTCTTGCTCATTTATTTTAATTAGAAATGGAAAAAAATATCAGCTGGATACATATTTGAGAAAGCTGTGAGTTAATTATGGCTGTATTGTTTATAAATAAATAAATATGTCAGTATTTAAGCCTTTTACATTTATAAATAATATCATTTTAGTCTTTAGTCATTTTCATTTTGGTCTTTTCACAAAAGGTAGATTTAGAAATGTTTACTATGAGACGTGGAAGTAATATCCTAATGGAGAAAAGCGCGCCCAGAGAATTCAAACATCTGGCAACGCAGGTAATGAGACATCAAGCAATCTGGGATACGCAGTTGCAATAGGAATAAAAATAAGTCATTTTCAGCAATATGTTAAAATATTTGTCCAATGTGTCAGGGACAAAAAAGAAAAGTGCAGTTGCAGAGTTCTGATTTCCTAAAGTAAACTAATAGGTTTTGGTTCAACTTCCTACACAGTGAATTCCACACATATTATTATTATGCTAAAACGACCTTTTTGAGCTTTCAACCATGTTATACTGTTGTTCCCTCGTCAAAAACATAAGTAGAATTTCATTCAGGCTTGTTTCATTAATCCACTGTCTTCTCTCAACACTTGCATTTGCCCGTTTAGTTGCGTCATAGACAAAACTCCTGACTTCTCTTACACCGTTTTTAAGTCCATAGACCATCACCAGATACATTCTGTGGACAAACTGTGTTCACAACGAACGCATGATGTTCATTCCCGTTGCTGACAGTAGAGGGAGCTCCAGTGTTTAAATGCCTTATCGGAAACAGAGGTTATAAAGTACATTTTTAAGTGTACTTTAAGTTAGAAAATGTGTAATACTTAACCCAAGGTGGCCAAAAGCATGTTTAAGCGAGAATTTAAAAAGTGAACCAAGAGTGAGACTGTGCGGGAGTGCGAGAGAGTGCCTTTCCTCCTCTACACAGAAACGAGTAAAACAGAATTAAAGTCACACAAATGTACAATATGTGTTCTATAAGACTCACCATAGTCATCAAGACAAGAATTTAAATAAATAGTCATTAAAAGTAACTGACAATTTAGTTTGGAGGCCATAGATTTAGGTTTTTTTTTTGTTCAAAGTGTTTTTATTAAACATGTAATTAGAAATACAATTTCAAACATATTACAACATTTTTTACACCCAAACCCCAGAACAAACCCCAGAACAATCCCACCCTGTTGCACCATGAAAAATGTATACAAATAATATTATCCAGTGTGGTAATAGTACTACTACTCCTGTGAAAGTGAGGGATCAAGATCTTTGATCTTACTCAAAACAGGTTGCCAAGTGCTGAAAAACTTGTCGGTATAGCCCCTTATAGAAAATCTGATTTTCTCTAATGTTAGATGTATATAAGGTCAAGAAGCCCCAACCTAAAGGTTGGGGGTTGTTTATCTTTCCACTTGAACAGTATTAATCTTCGGGCCAGGAGTGTGGTAAAAGCAATAATATTTTTATAATTTTTATGAAGGTGCACAGACTCCAGTGATATACCAAATATTGCGATTGTGGCTTCAGGTTCAACGTTGGACCCTAATGCTTCAGAAAGAAATTTAAAAATGGACTGCCAAAAGTTTTTCAGTCTTGAACAAAACCAAAACATATGTGAGAGTGTCCCTGGTTCAGTTTCACAACGATCACAATTACCATCAAGTTCCGGTTTGATCTTAGCCAGCCTTACTTTGGACCAATGTAGTCTATGGACAACTTTAAATTGTATAACTCTTTGTCTTAAACAAATTGAGGACGTGTGAATATTATCTAAAACAGATTGCCATAGATCTTCAGAGAATTTTATATCCAGTTCCTCCCATAGATTTATGTTTATTAAATTTATTGGGATAAGGAAGATGGTATTACACGGCAACATAGCAGTTAGCACTGAGCAAGAAGGCTCAGGGTTTGATTCCCCAGATTGGTGCAGCCCTTCTGTTTGGAGTTTGCATGCTCTCCCTGTGTCTGCGCTTTTCTGGGTGCTCTGGTCTCGCTTACTACTAATACATAAACATAAGAGCTGCGCTAAAAATGAGATTTCAATTGCAGTGGGAATAAAAATATTTGAAAAAAATCACAAATTCATTTTAAAACAACCGTAACAAGATTAAAAGGAAATATTGAAAAGACAATATCAAAGGTAGCGAGGTATGCCCCATGGCTAGTGTCACAGGGTGGAGTGTTTTAAAAAGTATTAAAAAGTAGGATTATTGCACCTAGTTGTTGTGGCCAATTAAAATGATTACTGAATAAAAAATGTGAACGCGGGAGCAATAAAAAGTAGGTGTGGACGTAAAAACCAGGGAAAAAACATTAAACAGTTACACAATTTATTAAGTTCTAGGATAAAATGAATCAATAAAAGATTAAAAACGCTAAAATGCTAACAAGCTAAAAGCGGCAGTCAGTGCACCAGTGTCCCAATGTTCCTCCAGTCTCGGGCGACTGGGCTTGGCCAGCAGGACGGTGCGACTGCGGCTCTTCCAACCCCTCCGATAACGCTCCCAGGTGAGGTTCCACGTGCCATCTGGATCCTCCGCCGGACCGTCACCACCACCTCCTTCTGCGTGTACCGCATAAACAAAGCCAGCACATCCCCAAACCGACACCAGGCTCGGACCATAGGCCTTTTAACTAGGGCACCACTTCAAGTACTGCAGACTTGCACATCTTCTGGTGTTCCGCGTCACGGCGCCCTCTCCAGCCAAGTCGCGCGTGGGTGCTCCTTTCGTGTGGTCAGCTTGGGCGGCTCCTGTTTCGTCTGGGGACCTCTCAGTCTCTTCATCTGCATCGTCACTGGCAATCGCACCGTCTGCAGTTCCACTTTCCAGCCGCCCCGCCTCCGTCACCGCCGCCCCTCCCGTTCCTGTTGCCCCCGAGATCTCCCCTGTCAGTCTGCTCCTGCTCGCGCAAACATCCAGGTGCGCTAATTGCTGGGCGCACGGCATTTGGAGGGGAGAGTCATGTGGCCCGTCGGCAGGGAAACAAGCTGGAAAGTGGGATACAACCATCAATAAACGCAATATATAAAAGAATACACAGGATAAAATGGTCAAGCAATTCCTACTCGTGCTTGTCATACTTGCATAGTACAGTTGTGTCCTTAGGCAAGACACGTCGCTACCACTTTGCGTGAATGTAGTGTATTGGTGTGACTGTGTGTTATGGTTTGTGGAGAGCAGGTTAGAGTAGTCATTTTACTATTATAGTTAACGCAATTATATTTAAGACTTTGCGAAAATCTTGACAATTTTTTTCTTCAGTTTAATATTTTATTTTATTTTTATTTTGTCGATGTTTATGATTTGACTTCCTGGTTGGACATGGCCAGCAGATGGGACATACATAGAGGTAAATTCATAGCTGTCACTTAGCAACCATAGGTACAATCCCACCAAACCAAGTAATAATTAGAAGAACACGAAAACTTTAATACCCCATTACTATTCATCAGACTTTTTGCAGTCTAGACTTTGCAGTCTAGTTGTTATACATAATTCTTTTTAAAAGTATGTAAAACTCTCATAGAATGCCCAGTTGTTGTTGTACTTGAGATATAATAGTGATGCAGTTGAAAAATATGCTTTTACGCAAATGTTCAAGATGACAAAACTTTCCGCATTTTTCCATCAAGCACCTCTCACTCGAGGTATTTCCATTTTCAAGTCTTTATTCTGTTAAACTATTGCTAACATTCTTGTGTGTTTAATAGTGAATCGTGTGACCTTCAGTTATAACTATGGTGATAATCTTTTCACATTTTCCCCCATTTAGTTTGTTTCATTTTGCACTAAACAAGACCACTATCACACAATCAATTCGATTTATCTAGTACTTTTTTGTTTCTTTTCCCTTGGAGTCTTTGAACGCAAACTGAGTGGTTCTCTTAACATGTTTCTCCTTGAAAAAGTTTTCTCTAACCTAACATAGAAAATCAAAGAGCATTACAGATTGCAGACAGCAACTTAATCTTCTTTCCAATAATCATGTCCGTGCAGTTGAAAGAGGCATATTATGGTTTGTGTTGCTTTCTGAAATACCTTGGGCCACTTTTGTGTCAATATTTCATGTTTCGTAATTCAAAGTTTTTATATTTGATTTATTCTAAATTGATTTATTTTAGCTATGCTCATTTGGAGTTGTCATTGTTAACATACCTGCAGTTGTGTTATGTTTGCTGGTGTGTTCTGTTTGAGTAATATGGCATATTCAGGTTTCTCTAGGTCTGTCATGATAATACATTTTGAAGTGCAGTATATTGCCACAGAATATCTAACCTGGCTCTTGTCAGACTGATATGTGTAGCCGTCTGAACTGAGTTCTACACATCAATCTGGAACAGCTCTCACTGAAAGGAATTAGAGCCAATGACTGGAACGTTCAAACAAATCAAACTTAAGTTAAATCCAGTTGAGAGAAAAGCACAGATGTCTTACCCGTCCACAAATGCACAAAGCGCTTACCTCTGCATGTTTTTCAAAAACAAAATAGTCCTTATGCTCAAATAGGTCAAAGTACATTTTTATCGGCATCGCCATGTTTGTTTTGGTCGAGGTGCTGGTTTCCACCCAAACCACAATGCTGCCCTGTGATTGGTCAGTGGTGCAAGAACTCTTCTGCCAGAGTCTTAACAAGATGGATTTTCAAGAGTTTGTGAACTCACAAAAATTGCGAGAATTCATCTTGCTGGCAAAGTTACAGAATATCACCATAAACTATAATATTGAAGCAATTTTATGCCTCTGACACAATGACTCTAAAGCCAGATAATCCCAGTAAACCATTTTCTAATTGTTCAATATCAATACAAAACAGGAGCTGCGTTAAATAAATAGCAGAAAGTTAATTTTACAACCCTCTGCAGATCAAATCTTATGGTACTACACACAGTCTTTGCGCCCTTTGCTAACATTTCTGTACGTAAAATCAGGACAGTGTGCTCTTAAGTTCTTTGCAAACTGTACAATGTGAAATACTGAAGAAATGGTTTCCAAATGTGTTTTAGAACTCAGGAAGATAATGCATAATATGAGTCATTTAAAATTCCCCAATGCTTTGTTTATTCTGGGGTCTGTGTGTGGTGTCCTCTGCTGGCAGCAGTGAGGAATAAATGTGATAAAGCATGACAACAGATAGTAATAGTCTTAAAACTATATTAAAAATACGTCAGTTGTATATTTGATTTTTGGAATTTTGTTCTGTAGTATCCAACAGAGAAGCAACTGACAGGGACACTGTTTTTTGTCCAATCAGTAGGGCTCATTAAGAAGTAGCCGATATGATACATACCTCTATACACAGGCCACGATACAATATGTATCTCGATACAGTGCACTTTGATTTGATACGATATATTTCAAATCCATTCAATACGGTTCAGTAAAAAATAAAGGTCTTCAGCCCCTTACTTAATGATCAACCCCATTTTCACAAAAGAATTAAATGAATGGTGCTTTTATCTTCCATTTATTAAAGATGAATGAGCATATAAGTGCATTTTCTTTAAAGCACGTTGCTAACTAGAAGAATACATTAAACTGTTGCAAAGGTCATTGCATATGCATTCCTAGCTTATACGAGCTCAACATTTACTTGTACAAAGGGATATGTGCAGTTTAACAGCTCTAAAGGCACAACATCACTAATAAATCATGGCTGTGATACTAAAAGTCTTTGATAAACAACTACCTGTGCAAAGTACATTTGAAATACGTCAAAACAGTGAATATGTCAGATATATTTCATAAACAGGTTTTTCTAAATAAGCAAAAAAAATTGTAGTGCTGTCACAAAATATTTTGGTAAAAAAATACTATTGGCAGTATATCAATACAGCAGCCCACCATGTTGATACTGTATCATCAAATTAAAGATACTTAATATCAATATTTTTGCACATCCTTCCAATCAGGCACAACTGCATGAGACTATCCCAGACAGTTGATCCTCTGTCATGGTGCATTATCAAGAGTCAGAAAAAGAGCACAACATTGGTGGAGATTAAAAATAAAAAATAAGATTGCTGTGTGCTGTCTGCATCTAATTACAGAGCGATTTATCATTCGAGAACGAGGAAGTGCGCTGTGTTAGCATGCCGTTGTTCGCTTTTCTGTGACGACAAAACTCCGATCTGGCCTCTGAAAGTTGTGAAAAGCGCTTATAAACTCATCGCAGTGAATAATTTGCAAGGAACACATTAGGAAAGTGAGGAATAACTTTGGACCGCTGCAAACTGTTTAAAATGAGCTTGTTCTGTTTCTCAAGTTTCTCAAGACGGCGCCTCTGAGCCATCAGACGAACACTGACGCAATCTGCCAGGCGTCGCTTGACCTTGCCCCGGTACAGTGCTGTTGTGAGGGTAGCGGTGGGAGGAGCGGCGGAGGAGGGAGAAGGGGAAGGCTTTGATTGAACAGGAGGTCAGATATGGAGACAGTGGCCAACACAGCGATGATCTACTGCCCAAGATGCTGCTGACCAAACCAGTAAATGACCTCCATCCATCAACAACGAAAAACCCTACAGCAAATTGCCAAACAAGCCTGGCCAACCCCGCGGAAAAACACAGAATAGTTTGAGCCATTTTGTAACATATTGGATTTTTTGGTAAAAGCTAAATTGGAAACACATGATTGATTTAGAAGTTTTTGGGGCGATATAGCTTCTTCATAGACTTGGCAGAAAATGGCCAAAACCTGTTCGCGAATCATTTCCAAAACCCACGACAGGCCAATTCATTTATGTGATGTAGCGCCAGCGTTTAAACAACCAAGATGGCACATTTAGCTAGAAAATAGTCCAATAAGTATGCCATGGTATTGTGATGTGGCGCTAGGATGTAGTAAAATACAGAAGCTGATAGGTGGCAGTAGCAGTTGGATCGCTGACCTGGTATGAGAAGGTTAGTAATTCAAATCCCTGGGTGTGGGTTTGAGTTTGGATGTAGGTTTGGTGTCCCTGAAGCTACTGAAGTTATTAGTAGAAGAGTGAATCAGTAATGGTCAGAATCACTAGCTAAAAAGCGCAATATGTAACTTTTACACACATCTTATTGCTCAAAATGCATTGAAAAACATGCTTTCCAAACGTGAATAGTGTTGTTTCTCCACAAATCTGACCTGAAACCAGGAAACCAGAAACCTGGATGTTGATAAGCTTAATGTCATACTGTGGAACCTTCTGGGCAAAGCAATCAAATCTCAGCGGATACAAGCAGAAAAGCAGAAAAATTACAGATTACATTTGTATATGTACCCAAACCTCACCACGTGTCAAGGTGAAGTGAGGTGTAAATTAAAAAAAAAAATCCAGATTACGGAATTTACTAAAAGTGAGGTACTTCGTAGATCTCCCATTTGTCTCTTATATAATACAACCCTTCCACATTGGTTTCAGAACGATGAACTTTGCACCGTTGCCATATTAATAAACAATTTAAAACAGAACATCTACTCAATGGAAAAAAAAAGTCCTCTAAATGCTGCATGTAACAGGAACCTGAGACCCACCTACGCCACCTGACATTGTGGGTTAGCAAACCAAATCCATAATGAATAATTCCATACTTACGTCCATTTGGCATTTTAGTGACAGATGCTGCAGTAACTATATTATTTACGCCATTCACAAATCCACCATTAAAACCATGATGCATTGTTTACTCAATACTTAGCAATATATAAGTTGAATTCTCTATAAAATTGCTCTTAGGATAACAATTTCTATTTAGCATTTTCTACCCGCACCCAAACCTCACCAATACGCGGGAGGTGTCAGGCCAACCGCGAGCCGACGATTTATATAACGAAGGCCTGCCTGCGACTTAATCAAGTGAATCCCCGAGTATTCGCCAATTACAGCTGCAATAAACACATCCATTAGGGAGAAGGCTCGACTTGACACCTGGCGAACTGTTATCGCACCAATTTACAAGCCGGGAGATCAGCGGCGGTTAGCTAACTTTAGCACCATTACCGTGACGACCTTTGTGGTGGTGGTGGGAGGGGGGGCTGTTGGGGGGCAGAAAAGTGTGTGAATGGGAATGCGCTAATAGGCCACTTGGATTCCAGTCACTATCCGGCACAATCGAGGGAAGGCCGGTCTGGGTCGTGCATCATTCAACGCGAAGAGCAGATTGGTGCTTTGTGGAAGGAGTAATTGTGGCAGGAAGGGGCGGGGCTCCGTTATCGACAGAAAATGAGCGGTTGACATAGTGTTGACAGTGTTCCTCTGAATATTTTCAGAATGGTTGTTGTTGTTATTGTTATTTCAGTGTGTTAAACGGCGTATAGGACTGAAGTAGGATTTGGACCCCAAAATTTTCGATATGTTGTCTTAACAAAATTAAGTTGAAGTCGCATGTTGGCAGTTAATATTTCAGTTTTAAGTCATATCGTAATTCCCTGTGACATGAAAACTTTTTAAATTGAATCAAAACAATATTATCTGCCTGGAAAAATTACAATAAAAATTTTGACTATTGCTATTTCAATTAAAAAATGAAAACAAAATATATCTTTTGAAGGGTGAAAAGCCCTCAAAATGTCGCCTTTAAACAGGAACACGGTGTATCCATAGACTGTATGTATAAATGGACATAGCTAACCCGCTAGGTGCCGCTTTCCAAATAGGAAGTGAGCATGGGCGCGCTTCCGGCTCCATCGATTCTGGCTCCAATTCACTTTCTATTGAAAAAACCCTCTTTCTGTAACTGCTGCTGTCAGGCTCGTCATTTTGGTCTTAAAAATGTTCGTATTAAACTGCTCTTGCATCCATAAATCAAGATATGAACAGGTAAATCAGACTTCTTCTTTCTCCAAGTTTGCCCCCGCTAACGTTAGCAACTGGTTTGATTGACAGCGTTACTAGGCGCCCACTCTCTGCTAAACCAGTGGTGCGGGCGGGACGCAGCATTAACTTCAACAGCCTCGCTCTGGATTGAGTCTTTGGTTGCTACTTTACTCACGGTCTTATAACTGCTCTAACCTCGATGAGCTTCTTTTGGCTGGAGCCGAACACTATGGGTGACGTCACACTCACTTAGTCCACTTCTTTGTACAATCAATGGGTGTACTACAACCTAAACCTGCCATGTGCATCCAGTGGGATACAAAGCAACATTTCTTCACAAAACTTGACCATCATGATCATATTACATTGCAACAAACTGGCCCCTCGTGGTTTCTTTTGGAGACCATCTTTGTAAATCTTTTGGTTGCTAGTTGGTTGGTTTCTTAGACGAAGTTATTCACTTGAAAATGTGTAGTGTAGTGAATAGTATAGTGTAATTTCTAGAAATCATTTACCCCTACAGTAAAAAAAATAAAGTAATACACTAAATATCATTGTAATATTTAGTGTATTTATTTTTTATGTTATTTTATTATCCTAAATCATCCATTTATCCATCTCAACTTATGCTCGACATAAAAATCATTGGTAGAGCAGTCAGACCTCTGACTACTCTACTGACAGGTTCCAGCTCCCACAGATGAATGCTGTTGTTGTGTCCTTAGGCAAGAGGCTTATTCCCCCTCGCCCCCAGTGTCTGCGTACACTGGTGTATGACTGTGCGTGTGAATGGGTGAGTGGTTCCTTGATGTAAAGCGCTTTGAGTGCCTTGAAGGTGGAAAAGCGCTATATCAAAATGTGACCGTTTACCGTGACGTGTCTTCCCTTAAAACACAATCGCAGTGATAAGAGTCAAAATGGAACCAGCAGTCTTTGGGTTTGTGGGCTTACACTCTCCCACTAGCGTTTCTCTGTGACTTATTGTGATGACTTCTATTTTTATACAAAGCTGTTACGTCCAATCTATCGTGCGATCAGTATTGTCGCTATTTCCATATCCGGAATGTGCCGATAGATAAGACGGCACCATTAGCCTCAAGTCAATATGTTTCAGGGTTGGTATTATTAATCTGACATATATGGATAATTAGTCCAAACACGTATGGGTCACTGGAGTCAGTGGGCAATATGCCGCAATTGTAACCGTCTGGAATATGCCAATACGTGTTTGCTCAGTGTTATTAGGACGCGATCAATGTTTAATTATTACGGGTTTACGGCACGAATGATACCAGGAAACAATAAGAATATGTCCGGCAGGGGCAATAGATAAAGAGTGGACCAATAGGTATCGACTACGTGAGTGCTCTGGCAAAGCAGCAGAAATGAGGGGCGAATAAGACAAGGCAAGTGCAAATTGTATCAAATTGCGCTTTGTATTTGTAAATTTTCGATTCATAAATACAAAGTCGCAGTCGTACCTATTTTTATTAGCAGATATACGCACGGTACAGTATATTGTCCATGTTTGATAGATGCGGCATCACTAATCAGATTCACTAGACGAGCCGCTGGGGAAATCCTGCGGTTTGTGAAATAGTGACACAATAACAATTATGGCGAATTGTAAAAAAACTGTGAATTGATTTAAAGCTATTGTAAACAGGATTTATATATAAAAATAAGATAAATAAAACTCAAATAAAACGTGCATTTGTGTAACATATATAATGAGTCTATTATTTAAGTAAACTATGCCCAAAATAATAGTAAGTGATGGTAGGTGTAACGGTTTTGAGCACAGGATTATGCAGCATTACTGAAACATGCTCAAATTATCAAAACAGTACAAAAAATATCCAGAACATTTTGATGAAGAAACAATGTTAAAAGAGGTAGTCAGTTTAGCATAATATAGGCCTTTTAAACCGTTGGCTGTGTCTGCGTTAGCATTAGCTGGCAGTATGTTAGAGCAGCATGTGTTATTGAGGGCGGAGCCATTTTTAGACTCAAAAGTAGCTGATCGCTTATGAGCTCTGCCAATATTTTGCGGCTGATACGTTTGTTCTCTCAAATAAGTGTATTTGAACACAATTTGTCTTGCCTCAGTCCAGATATAGTTTATTGGTGGTTTTCAGATTCTAGATTGTGATAAAGTTATACTTCCAGATGGGGGGCAAGAGCCAGATTTCTCTGTTGATTACGTTGTTCTTTGCCATGAAATATCCGATATATAAATTCACACGTATTGAACCAGATCATTTCTATTAGTGACTATACCCTAGAACTCCCTATTTAACAACAAAAAACTTCACTTGAGCAATATTCATTTTAGCTGCTCCCCCATCTGTGTTAAATATTATTGGCCTATAGAATGTTGTGACGTCATTTGGAACCCAACGATAAGCAAGAGGTCAAAATAAGTCTGCTGCGTGCCGTCTGCGTTTAATTAGATCATCAGGAAGTGCGCATTATCATGATATTTGCTATTAGCTTTACCTCCACAGCAAAACCGAATAATTAGGACACTTAGAATGCATAAGGTACAAATGTAAGGAGTAATGTTGGACCACTGCAAACCGTTTAAAATGAACTAGTTCTATTTAACACGTTTTTAAGACAGTAAAAACCAGGTACAGCGTCTTTAAATCTACTGCTGTGTACATGCGATAGAAAGTCCATGAAATATGGCTATGTTTGGTACACGGATTTGATTTGGAGAATAAAAAGTATATAGATGTAGTCGACAAAATCTGTATTTTATTAAGTGAAAAGAGCACTACTCCTGTTTGCCGTTTTATTTGAGCTTTGTTTAATCTGGAAACTCCGATCATCATTTTAATCCAAATACCTCGACTATAACCAACTCCAAACTGCTCATTGAAAAGAAAATAAACTGCCACCACCTTTACATTTTCAAAATACTAAAAATTAAAGGCCATGTACCAGATTTGTTCCTGTCTTAAAAACTCGAAAACGGATCTAGTTCATTTTAAACAGTTTGCAGTGGTCTAAAGTGTCTTTAAAGTTCCTAATTATTCACCAAGATGAGTTTATAAGAGCTTTTCACAGCTTTCAGAGACCAGAGCGGAGTTTTGCCGTCACTGTAATGCTAACAACTAACATGCTAACCACCCGATTATCTCACAATAAAACGCTTTATAATTAGATGCGGACAGGACGCAGTGGACATATTTTGACCTCAAGAGCTGCTCATACAGTAGATCTGTACGGAGGCAGGACAGATTTTGCTCAAATATATGGGGAAAAGCAGGTACAGGGCTTTTAAATTTCAATTGTACTCAGCCGGTATCTCAACCATGCAGTTACCAGCAACACAAGCGGTTTATCAGATGACGACCTTGTCAAATCAGTTTCTCCACAGACACCAGGCAGGTATCACATATGCGCTCATTTGATGTGGACCAGACCTCGGAATCTCGAAAAACATCTCCACCTGGTGACACCGGCCGCTTCCCGTCTGCGCTCTTATCAACGTCCCGTATTGATTCATCGCAGCTTGTCAAAAACATGGATTCCATTCTTCTATCCTGCCATGAAAACCCATCGTATCAGGTCTCCACATCTTTTCGGGGCGGCGTATGTTTATTATTGTCTGCGGGATCTGCGGAGGAAAGAGAAACACTTGAGGGGCTTTTGTCAGAAGAAACCTCGGGCGTTTGATGTGCGGAGAATAGGGTGTAAGGCTCAGTTGTGCTATATCCGAGCGCGGTTACAGAAATCCAATGTATTGATGTATTTCTGGAAAAGAGCATGACGGAAATATAAAGGCTGTAGAGGAAATAGATGGATCAGATTGTGTCACAGATGTATTCTTAGATGCATTTTGAGCTGTTGTTCCAAGAAAACGCTTTGGCACTATCAAAACGAGATTTGAAGGCAGTTTTGGTGGTTGTAAATGTGTTCTATAAATAAATGTAACCGTCAGTTGACCTTACGGGACAAAAACCTAAAGAATGCTTTTAGGTACCTATAGATTCAGCATGGCAACTTTAACTTTGACTTTATTTTACAACATACCGGAAATTTGTCTTTGGTTCACCATCACATGAGCACAGGAATCCTCATTCCATCACAGTTTAAGAGTCAGTAAACAATAAATAGATCAAATGTCCACTCCGTTTGAAAGAATTTAGCACAAATGATGCTTTGAACACGTTCTTTGTTGCTAAAGGCATTTTGTATCGACATCATGATAGCATCAACTTAAACTCCTCACACTGATGATGGACTTCCTGTGCAAAAAGCTCCCACTGTTTCTGCTCTTTGCCAGTGTCCTTCCCTCCATTCTAAACTATTCTGTTGAGCTTGTTTTTGTCAGCTACTGTCAAAAAACCAAAGCAAACAGAGACGTTAAAAACAAGAAGACTTTCAACCCGGCTCACATAGACCCTCTCCAGAATCTGTGAGCTCACTCCAAAGCCCCTGAGCTTTCTGATCATCTAAAGTCTCTGGTTACATTTCTTGTAGATCTCATCCCCATTTTGTGTGAAGTTTAGCTTGTCGTCTTGAAGTGTTCACTTTGTCCGCTTGCATATTTATTTATATTTCTCATCAATGTAAAAAGTAGGGCTGGGCACGTTAACACGTTTTATCGCAGAGAGCACTCCAGAGACGAGTCCGGGCTCCGTCTGACTTTTTTAACGATTCAAAAAGAGTCAGTGATCAAGGAGAAATGTTTATTTGAATGGAGACATTAGAAAAATAGATAAATAACTTGGTCCCACATACACTGAAAAAACATATCAAAGTCAAAATAGCACAACACTGGGTGAATACTACAGTATATTTAGGCCTAAATGGTAAAATAAACAGCCATTTAGGAGTCAAAAAAAGAGAATTGTATTGTTTTTTGAACTTCACACGCAACATGCGATTAGTACATTTATTTTAAAAAGTTTGATTTCTCGTCTTGTTACGATGTGACACTTTGACAGATCAAATTCAAATATTTGTCATCAATCTCACATTACCCAGGTTAGAATATAGTTACAGAAAACTGAAAACTTGCTTTAAAATGTGTTTTATAACATATTCTGTTCCTTGGTACTATCAGAGTACTGTCTTTTGAATACTTTCACACTGAGTTGCATTATTGTATAGTGTAAAAATATGCGACGTAGGATTAAAACAGCATTATGTTTGCTGCAATGTTTGTTCTGAAAAACACACCAGCTACTCAAAATGTTCTGAATACCTCCTTTGGGCTCATGCTTGTAGTTACTTCCCAACACTTCATAATGATACATGTCAGGAAAATAAACTGCCTTTAGTGTAATTCAGCATGTCTACAGTAAAATCTACATACTGTACTTTTCCCCAGAGCAGGCAGACACATCCTTTCTGACGCACCATGCACCGTTAAGCTCACACGCGATACTTTGTGACGCCATTGAAGAAACCTGACAAGGTGATCACCCCGTATTTTTGTGGGAGGAGGTGTCGGGGGAGAGGGAAGGCAGACAGCGGAGTGACAGGGACAGGGAGAACATCAAGAGGGATCCGCGGAGAGCTCGCTGTCTGGTCAGGTTTTTAGGGGGGGAGGGGGAGGAGCAGGGGAGTGACAGGCGAGTGATGGGAGTCAGCACAAGTGCCATTGAGACGCACGCGGGGCTGATAGATTGACGGCGAGAGGAGGTCAGGGCACGCGCCAAATCTGCACACAGGGGAGCTTTGTACCGTGAGCTCAATTTCAATTTTAAAGCCACGGTGTGTAACGTTTTAGTCAAAAATAGGTTGTGTTTAATGCACTTTTGAAAAACATCTCAACTTCTCCACAGACCTGACTTTTGTTTGGCTGCTGCTCTGCTTGTTTCCGTAGAAATGTTGTTCCTTTGGCTATAATCTTCTGCGTTATGACGTAAATGTCCAAGGAGATTGTTGCGACGTGTGGTTTTAACTTTTTATTTCCACGGAATCGAGCAGGTGACGTGCCACCTCCAGAAAGTTACATACTGTACCTTTAAAGACGAAAAACAAAAAAATCATATACTTTTTGTTATGCTGAATGTAAGAAAAAATGTTACCTGGGAAAAGGGTAGGCATTAATAGGTTGTAGCCACAGACTTTATATATAAATGAACATAGCTAACCTGCTTTCCAAATAGGAAGTGCTCATTGTCGAGCTTCCGACTCCATCGGCTCTGGCTCCAGTTCACTTTACATCGGAAATACTCTTGCCCCGCTCTCCGTTACTGCTGCTGTCAGGCTCGTCATTTTGGTCTTAAAATGTTTGTATTAACCCGCTCTACATGATCCTGGTGTTTTTATTTCGCTATTGTGTCCGTAACTCAAGATATGAACATTAAAAAGAGACAAATCAGGCGCCTTCTTTCCCCGAGGTTCGATTGCCAGGTTCGATTGACAGCTTTGCTAAGCACCCGCCCCTGCTAAACCAGCGGTGTGCGGAAAGGGGAGTTTCCTTCAACGGCCTCGCTCCGCATTGGCTCTTTGGTTGATTTGATACTCGCGGTCGGAATTCCTAATATGGAACTTGGCTCCAAATTCACCCTTACGACCTCTAGCCTCGATGAGCTTCATTTGACTGGAGCCGAACGCTACGGGTGACGTCGCACTCCCTTAGTCCACTTCTTTATACGGTCTATGTTTGTAGCACAGGTAACATGTGATATGGCAGAATGCTGTGCTGCTTTATTGTGTTATGTTGTTATTGACCTACCCAAGTGATTTCTCATCAGCTGAAGCGGGACAGCTAAATGTATATATTTTCGCTTGTATCGAGCTCCTAGTTGCATAGAAAGGACTCACGTGACCCTTCTGACCAATCAGCGTGGGAGCGGGTTAGAGCGAAGCTAGAAGTAAAAGAATAAAAGAAAGAAACTGAAGGATTTTGAACAATCAGTCCTCCAAAACTGGACCTTTTTGAACAACACGCATCTTCTGAATATACTGTTTCAGTCTGAGAATGTCTGAATCGATTAAAGCTCTCGTGTTTGTCGTGTTTTATTCAGAATCGGTCTTGAGAGGCTGTGGAATTATCCATTTACATTCCATCCTTTTCATAGAACTGCTCCCTCTCAGCACTCGTGACTCTTGACTGGGTGAAAACGAGGAGGGTGAACCAAAAGAGACGTTTTATCATAATGACAACAGAATTAGACAAGGCCGATCTTTTTTCTTATCCCATTAGAACAGATGGGGCACTTTTCATGGCACTAATAGTTATGTTAGAGAGGCAAATGTGATGTACATTTATAGCAAATTAGACATAAAAGCTGCACAAAGTCCATGTTTTTTAGTTGGCCTTTACTTTGGACTCTGTGAAATGAAGCTATGACGAGGTGGAACCGGCAGCTGAGAATCACTTCTGCTGTTTTGTGACTGGGAAGATAACGGACCTATTACTATATGACTACAATATTGTGGATTACACTGAACAAAATCGCAAATAACGATCTGATGATGCGGTTGTTTATATTTTAGTTTCAGAATTATGTCACCTTTAAAGCAGAAGCAACATTTTACCTCATTAAACGTCGCTGTGATAGTTAAATATGTATTTTCAGCGTGTTAGAAGCGCTCATCGTCTCTCTCTGCTGAAAACCAGCCTTGCAACATGGCCGACACTGACCCGAAACACTGGGTCTTTTTTTTAAATGTTATATGTTTTTGTATGTGATTATACTGCCTTATTTCAACAAAGAGAGAAAAAGAAGAGAGAATAAAAGAAAAAAGCGCTTTTGAGCCTGTTCCCTGACAGTGTATTCTCATAAGGGAGCTGTAGGGGGAGCTAAAAGTTGTCGCGATAATTACTGTGTCGATCATAGTTCAATATATGAAAGCTGGAAAAATATATGTTTGGGGTCAGTCTTTATCGTGTGTACGTTTTCTTTGCACTACTGGGACATTGGTTGTATGAGAAGATTTGAGCCGTAGAAGCCATGAATTTAATAACTACTACGACTCATTATAGATACAAACTAAGTACAAAAGTGTTGCATTCTGTCATTTATTTAGCGAAGCTCGTGATTTGTTAACAATATTGTAGATTTAGTTTTTGTGGTTTAAATTTGCTTTTGGATTTTTGTGTCAGTGGCATAAATGAACTTCAGTATCATTTTTTATTGTCTATATTTACTTCAGCAATATAACGCGCTTCAGAATGAGTTATCACGACAGGCCTGTGTACACGCGCACACAGGAGCACCTTCAGGATGGTTTGTGAGGGCGCTCATAGTCAGGTGCGTGACAAACCCTCCCACCATCAAGGCAGGACTCATATCTCCCTCATAATATTAGAGATGTTTCCTGCTGCTGGGGCTTATTTCCTCTATTTCCTTTTTTTTGTCAAAGTTAATATGTGGTACTATTTTTACAAACAAGCTCTTCTACCTTAAAACAGATCTATAATGTAAAATGGACTTTTCAGAGCTTTTAACCATGTTATAGTTGTTTCACCTTCTCATTTCCCCTCTCGAAGTTGTATTTAGAGTGATTTGTGCAGTTCTGAGCAATCTTTAATTGCTTATTTTTAAGACGCCATATTGTTGATCAGCCCCCATTTACATCACCAGCAGCATAACTCCCACTGCTCTGCACTTACTTTATTCTTCTACTTTATTTTCTTAAGTGGTGATATGCGTAGGACTCAGCAGCATTGCGTGGTCATTTTGGTAAAAAGTTAAAAAAAATGTGCTACTCGCTGGTGTGACGCGCAACTATCCATAGGAGGCGCTGACAACGTCATGGCTCTTTGTTGTGACGACGTTTACGTCTCCCATTGGACACCGCAGTTTTCTAACGTGGAAGTCAGCAGACTTGTTTTTTTTATTAAGTCGTTGAAGTTGGTGAATATTAGGTGCAAAATATAACATAATGATCCACGGGTGTCAGCGCACACAAGCACAGTATGTCTTCTTAACCTATTTTGTTTTGTTCTCCTCAGATGGGCCAAAGGGGGCAGTGTGATCCCAGATGTGACTAAAGACACTTATGAGGCGGTGGTGGATCACTCTTTCTTCACGGAGCCTGTTTCCTGTGAGGTCACCAACGCTCTGGGCCACACCAACATCAGCCGCAATGTGGACGTCTACTGTGAGTACTACATAACTCACATATTTCATGGTTTCAGTTATTAGTGACTCTATTATTATTATTTCTGCCAGTCATTGTTATGTCATCAAGCATGTGGACAAATCCCTCCTTCTCCGTCTTCCTCTTCTCAGCATTTTCCATATGAATGATTTTAGAACTGTAGACTGCCCGTCCCAGCATCACATGCATAAGCCAAAAGAAAAAAAAAACAAAACAGAGAATACTACTGCACAGGCTTGTTTCTACAGTGATTTGTGATCTGAAGGATGGCAGTTTGAATCCCGTTCTCGACGTAAACATCTCTGGTAGAGCGGTCAGATCCACTGACCCACAGATTGACGGTGTGATGCCAGCTCCCGCAGATGAATGCTGTCATAGTGTCCTTGGCAAGACACTTAACCCCCCTCGCCCCCAGTGTCTGCGTACACTGGTGTATGAGTGTTTGTGAATGGGTGAGTGGTTCCTTGGTGTAAAGCGTTTTGAGTGCCTTGAAGGTGGAAAAGCGCTGTGTAAAAATGTGACCATTTACTATGATACTTGAAATAAAAATGCAGGTTTAATGCCATACTATGGAATATTCCAGGAAAAGCAATATCATCTCTAATATATATATATATATTCAATGCACTTTACATTGAAAAATTGTCACAGTCACTTAGTCCACTTCTTTACACAGTCTATGTCTCCAAGTAGCTCCACCAGAAAAACTAAATAGTGCACCTTTAAAACATGAAGAGTGGAAAAGTAGTAGTAAATTAGAGAAATGTGTTTGTGTAAAGAAATCAAATAATATGTAAGTAATGAACACATTTATAAATACATTTTCCAAATTCACTAATGTTCTGAAAAAATTGAAAATATTTTAAGAACTGTAAATATTATCTGCAATGGTAAACATCATATCAGACTGTCAGAAATTAGCTGGCCAAATGCCAAACATCAAACTGTGTAGAATAAAATTCATCAACAAAATTCTCAAAGGATTCCAGCCATTTTGACTTTACACCAAACGAATAACTTCGAACAGCAGCACGGCATCTTAAACCCAAATGAAGACGTGCTGTGTCAGAGTGTAATTATTTCTCCTCACAATCCAAATCAACCTCAAATGAACTGTGTCGTATGCTTGTGCGTTTGTGCGTTTGACAAACGAGACACTTCCTCCCGCCGCTACAACAGCAGCGCTAAAGCTGCTCCTGTCAGCTCTCCACATGGGACTTGCACCTGTCAACATCTGAAGATAAAGAAATGTTCCAAATCAATGAGTCGTAAAAATGAGAATGTGTTTATTTACGTGTGGATCTGTTTCAGATACAGTGATGATAGTTAAGGTTCTAAAAGGTACCTAAGTGGATGCATCAACTTATTACAAACGACTTCTTTGACTATATATCACATATAATGGTAAATGGTAACATTTTTATGCAGCGCTTTTCCACCTTCAAGGCACTCGAAGCGCTTTACATCAAGGAACCGCTCACCCATTCACTCACACATTCACACACCGGTGTACGCAGACACTGTGGGCGAGGAGGTGAAGTGTTTTGCCCAAGGACACAACGACAGTATTCATCTGTGAGAGCTGGAACGATACCGCTCTGTTCTTCGGATCATAAGACACGCACTTTACCCACTGCGCTATTGCCGCCCGGTTACGTTATAGAAGCATAACCTTATCTTGGCTAAAAATAGGCTAAGATAAGATAAAAAAAAAGAAAAAAGAAAAAAAACAAACAAAAAACAATGCAATTTTTGTTTGTATCTAACCATATTAATGTGTACTATATAGCTCCTCTTCTTGGAATGTTCCACAGAGTGACATTAAACAAACAACAAACAACATTTTAAAAGACTCGCAGTGATCCAAAGATTTCCTTCACTTGCCTCGTGCATTCCGAGCATCCTAATTATTCACTGCGATGGGTTTCCGAGCACTTTTCACACCTCTCAGAGACCAGAGCGGAGGTAAAGCTAACAACAACTAGCACGGACAATAAAACGCTTTATACAGCAGACATGTTTTGGCCTCGAGAGCTGCTTATACAATATATCTGTTCTGGGGCTGGACAAATTTAGCTCAAATAATAGGTACAGGGCCTTTAACGTGTATATTTAACTGAAAACATGTTGATTTCTTTTTTTACTTGTCCAGTTGGTCCTCGGATGGCGGCCGAACCCCAGTCTCTGCAGGTGGACCTGGGCTCTGACGCAGTCTTCAGCTGTGCCTGGTCCGGGAACCCCTCGCTCACTATAGTGTGGATGAAGAAGGGCTCAGGAGTGGTAAGTTTATCGCTCTTACCCACAATGCAATGGGCACAACAGCATTTGTTACAGGGCTGAACGATTTGGGAAAAATGTGTAATTGTGATTTGTTTCGGTGATGAGATTTTGTTCAAAGTTCACATTTTAAAAGTGTCCTAACGCAAGACTAACACAAGAATCACATTTCAGAACATGTTTGTACAGATTTTAAATACACGGCCAGCAGATTTTATGCAGAAAACCTGGATATTTTGTTTGTGGAGGAAATTATGGTACTTTAAAAATGGCAGCTTTTGCGATTTGCTAATTGCGTCCATTCAAATCGCAATTTTGATTAGATTCCGCTTAATCCTGCAGCCTTGCTTTGCTGATGTGGCGTCAGTTAAATGGAGAAATACATTCCTCATTGCATTGCATTTCTTTCCTCATATTTAAAGTCAAGAGTAAGGAAATTCGTCAATAAATGATCCCATAACCTCACCAAGTCAGCAAACTCAACTTAATGTCCTTGTATTGTTTACGCATCAACATTCAAACCCAACAGAGCAGCACTTCTCAAACTTTTTTTCTGGCAACCCACTTTTTCTAACCGGTCACCTCTCGCAACCCAATACTTTTTTTTTTTTTTAAGATAGGAGCTACTCAAAATAGACCTGTATAAATAATTAAATATTAAGATTTGCACATTTAAGTCACTCTCATGCTGTTAGTGGCAGCCAAGTGTTTGACTTCGTGGGTCTAGGCCTGTCACGAAAAGTTGGAACAATATATATTTTTGAGGTCAATATTTATGATTGGTACATTTTCTTTGTACTACTGGGAGATTTTTGGTTATTTTTTTGGCTATATAATAAGATTTAAGCTGTAGAAGGTTGAATTAATAACTTCTATGACTCATTATAGATACAAACTAAGTACTAAAGTGTTTCATTCCGCTATTTATTTATTGCAGCTCATGATTTTCTAACAATATTACACATTTAGAATAGTTTTTGTGGTTTAAATCTGCTCTTGGGTTATCGTGTCAGTGGCATAAATTAGTTTCAGTATTGTCGTTCAAAATTTATACTGGTTTGGCCAAGAAATGATCAGTAAGGGGCAGCAGTGGTGGAAAAAGTACTCAATTTTGTTGCTTAATTAAAAGTACAGATACCGGAGCAAAAAAATACTCAAGTAAAAGTCAAAGTACCACAGAAAAAAATCAACTTAAGTAAAAGTATTAAAGTACCTGTTTAAAAATTAACTTAAAGAGTAAAAAGTAAAAGTATTTCTTGCAGATTTTGAGATTTAATAAAGCTTCAAATGTAGTGATTTCGAGCACAGATTTGTACTGAATTTTGTTCAAAAGAAACAACTAAATCAATCATTTTTTCTAGCTGTTTTTATTTGTTTATTTGTTGCAACATTTTTGTTTGCTCAAAAAATAAACCCCCAGACTTTTCAGCAGGTCTCAGACTATAATAAAAAATACTTTTACTTCGCATCCAGTTCAAAACGTAGTAGAGTAGAAAGTACAGATACCTGCTCTCAAATGTAGTGAAGCAACAGTAAAAAGCATCCTCTTTAAAATGTACTTAATCAAAGTACAGATACCTAAAATTTATACTTAAGTACAGTACTTTACTACTTTTACTTTATGTTCCACCACTGCGGGGCGGGTTGGGGGGGTGTTTTACGAGAGGCTGGCCGTCGTCTCCTATCTCCTTAGTGCACGTGTATCTTTGCATTTAGGCGCGTCAAAATTCATTTCCTCATTAGGCTCATTCTCCTGATATAAAACACACATCATTTTACAGCTTAACAAGTGTCTCTGCATTCATCGCTGTCCCCTCTGTCCCCGATCTGAATTACTTGCGTCTGCTCTGGACCTGCTCCTCTGTGTGTTACGGCGACAAGATCGATCGAGGGAGATACGAAGAACCGAAAAAGACGCAAACTCCCAGTTGATTTTAAATGGTTATTAGCCTCTCAGGCGAATTCACTTGTTAAAAAGCACCAATTTAACAGGTCTACTTTCAGAAACTTTTCATACTGAATCAAAACCATAACCGCAAAGCACCCACGAATTTGAAGGCGTGAATGTGAGGGGTGGGCAAGAGAGAGGAGGTAACAGGGAGCGTGTGGACTGAGCTGCTGCAGTGTTATCACTCAAAAAAGACTTTCTGCATTAACAGTTTTGAGAGTAGGCGTTGTATCTGGATGCAGAGCGTAGACTGTATAAAGAAGCGGGCTAAGTTCGTTCGACTCTAGTCAAATGAAGCTCATCGAGGCGAGCGGTTATAAGGGCGAATTTGGAGCCGAGTTCCATATTTGAAATTCCGACCGCGGGTGTCATAGCGACCAAAGAGCCAATCTGAAGCGAAGCTGCTGAAGGTAACGCCCCTTCCCGCCCGCACCGCTGGTTTAGAAGGGAGCGGGCGCTTAGCAACACTGTCAATCAAACCTGTTGCTAGGAAGAAGGCAGCTGATTTGTCTGTTATTAATGTTCAAATATTGATTTACAAACCTGTTGCTGGAAGAAGGCAGCTGATTTGTCTGTTATTAATGTTCAAATATTGATTTACGAACACAGTAGTGAAATAAAAATTCCAGGATCAGGTAGAGCGGGTCAATACGGACATTTTAACGCGGCGGCTAGCACGTTAGCTTTGTCCGTTTATATATACAGTCTATGATTCAGAGGGACAGGACAGTTTTTAGCATCAGGCAGCTGTCCAGACGCTCATTCACTTGGAAACTTCACGCGACCCAACAAAAACCGCTCATGACCCACCTTTGTGTTGCGACCCCAAGGTTGAGAACCAAAGCAATAGAGCACAGAAACAGAGTATGCAATGATTTAGTTGTTTTTTTGTTTACGCCTTCTGGGTCTCAAATAGCATTACAACAAGACAGGTCTTTATGGGTCTATATCTATGTATATTTGGTATTAAAACCAGAAAAAACAAAACTAGTTCATTTTAAATAGTTTGCAGCTGTCCAAACTTATTCCTCACTTTCCTAACACTTTTCACAACTTTCAGAGCCCAGGGCAGAGTTTTTTTGCCGTTACAGTAAAGCTAACAACAACTAACATGCTAACAGCGCACCATTATTACTCCTGGGTTGTTGATGAAAAGTGTGCTTTATAATTAGATCGATCAAACAGCAGTTTCTTTTGTACCTTAAAAGCTGCATTTCCAATATATCTGTACTACATCATAACAACTTTGACTTTGTAAACTAAAAATCAGCTACAGTTAATTTAAGATAAAGGACAGACATCAGCACATATTTAAATTATTTTATTACGATTTCTATCCCATATTATTTTTATATAGTATCTACTTCATTAGCCAGTATCACCTTATAATAGTTACATCTTACTTAACCTTAATAAAGTTTATTTGTACAGCACAATTCGTACACAAAGTAATTCATGTGCTTTAAAGAATAAGAAAGACATTAAAATCACAATACAAACAAATCAAAACATAAATAATCACAAATAAATCATAAAATTTAACATTAAAAGAGAAGAGTGCATAAATGAGTGAATAAAAACCTTTCAGGTCCCGGTCCCTGAAGTCCTCAAAGTTCAAGATGGTTCATATGTCACTAACATGTCGGAGATGTAGTTTATTGAGAATGGTTTGGGCTTAGTAACTTCCTAATCAAGAGGTCAGGAATTAGGGTTTTCATTTATTAAGTAGTATTAATTAAGTAGTTACTTAGACTGAATCATTCTTTATAAACCATGTGTTCGTTATGAATTAAGTCTTGGTTTATTAAGGCTATTACAAGCGTATTATTTTGTTATGAAGTATAACCCATCATCCAAAAAGTTCCACCATTTTCTCAATATACTGATACACACTTCAAATCCATCCATCAAATCTGGAAACAATATTGTCTTCCACAGCCAATATCTTCTGGAACAAAAGTTAAGCATCTCTGCAGGGGTCCATACATCTGCAGTAGCTTTCAAACATGACTCACAGAATGCAGCGGTGTCTTTTCTGCCACGTACAGATATAGACTCTGTCAGTTTGAAAATCCCCAAACTTTCTGAGCACCGCTGGTAAAGAATATTTCACGAAGAATTCACCGTTGATCACTCGTTCGATGTCCGTACTGTCGGCTACGTTACGCAGCCCTGTAGCGTCCACCGTAAGGGTCCGACTCATCCAAAAGTTTCAATAAAAAAAAGTTTTGGGAAAAAAAAGTTATTGAATCTTGAGAGTCTGGTCAAAACGTGTTCTCTCTACAGCAATTTATACAATTATTTGTAAAACGCCTGACTAAAATAAGGCCCAATTCAAACCGAATCTATGTCTGAAGCCTCTGGAGAACAGACAAATGACTGGGCTCTTTGTGAAGCTGAGAGTTTGTAGTTTTGGCCGCTGTCTGATTTTTACTCTGATTTTTGGATAAATATAGGAGTGGGTATAGCTGGTATCTGGGGGGATCGTTTGATAAACAGTAGATTGAACATTTGTTAGGTTCTGACAATGTCAAAGCTGAAGCATATATCGCTAAAAATGAGATTTAAGGACAAAAAAAAAAAAAAAAAAAATCCAGGTGAAGTTGGGCATACTTTCATCAAATAGAACTGCGTATACTTGAGGTATAGATACAGTTTTGCTTGAAATCACTCCACAAAATATATAGAAAATTGTTGGAAATATATTGGCGACGGCAGGGATTAAAGTCTTAACAACGCCATTAGTTTGCCCTTTTTGCATCATTTTCCTTGTCATAACCTGCACCGGTGAGAAAAATTTACAAAACAGATTAGTCACGTTAAATGTAACTGTTTACATGATATTTCAATGATCTGATCAGAAATCAGATAGTGAGCACATGTAAACGTCCCCAGTGACGTGTAGCCGGTGTCATTTCATTATACATGATTCCCTTTGTGTTCGATCTAATATCATTTTCTTGAATTTCAGCAGTGGATATCTCTAATTGCATTTTCCTTTTGCGAGCGAATACTTGCGTTATGATAGAATCTAATTACATTACACCACTGTTGATTACGTGATTATCGTTAAATACTCTGCTCTCTCAGACTGGCGCTGCCCTCTGGTGTGGACCTTGTAGCTCCAACAGTCTGTAATTCAGTCTTTGAGTGTTTTGAGCCAGTATTTCTCTCAACAATTGAAAAACTGTTCAACAGCCTTCCTTCCTTCAAACAGCTATAATTCCATGTCTTCTGTTCAAGGATGTGTTTGATTCTGTTGGACTTTATATTGCTAATGTGAACTTTTTTCCTACTGCCCTGAAACATGCTGTGGACCAGCCACTCATCAAATAGCCAAATCTTGACCCAAATGTTTTTTCTAACTTTAAACCCATGTCATAGTCGCCCTTTTTGTTTTAGAAAAGGTTACATATGACCGACTGCAGGATTACCTTACTCTTAACGAAAACTGATTTTAAGTCCCAGCACAGTACAGAAACAGATTTTTTAAGGCGAGGCAAGGCAAGTTTATTTGTATAGCACAATTCGTACACAAAGTAATTCAAAGTGCTTTACAGAATAAGAAATACATTAAAATTACAATACAACAAATCAAAACATAAATAATCATAAATAATCATCATAAAATTAACAATAAAGGAGAAAAGTGCTAAATAAAAACCTTTCAGTCGTATTCACAGCTAAACAGAACCATTTTGAGCCTGGATTTAAACATTGTCAAAGTAGAGGCCTGTCTCACATCTTCAGGAGACTGTTCCAGGTTTTAGCTGCATAAAACTGAAACGCTGATTCTCCATGTTTAGTCCTGACTCTGGGCACCAGCAGGAGGCCGGTCCCTGAAGTCCTCAGAGTGTGAGATGGTTCATATGGCACTAACATGTGGGAGATGTACTTTGGTGCTGGGCCATGGAGAGACTTGTAACAAGCAGAGCTGCTTTAAAGTCAGTGCAGAGACCTGAGCACAGGACTTATGTACTCGTACTTCCTAGTTCTAGTCAGGACCGGACTTTACTCGTACTCCTAGTTCTAGTCAGGACCGGACTTAATAGTTTTTAATGACCTGCTTTTAACTGTTGACCTTGGGAAATCCACAGTTCTTTTGCTTTTAGCCTTATCAGCTGCCTTTGACACGGTGGATCACAGCACTTTTGTCCTGCCTGGAGATACATGTGGCATTAAGGGTACATCACTCTGTTAGTTCCGATCGTATCTGTGAGACAGGAGTATTTCTGTGAACCTAGGACAGTACTCCTCCTGTGTCTCCCTTAGAGTACAGTGTGCCCCAGGGTTCTACTTTAGCGCCAGCCCTCTTCACTCTACATGCTTCCCCTGGGTGATGTTTTTAGAAAGCACTATGTCACATTTCATTCAGATATCTGCCAGTGACCACCAATGACAGCCAGACCTCAATCAAAGCTCTGCAGGACTGTCTCAGAGATGTGCAGACTTGGCTGAGCACAAACTTCATGAACTTAAATCAAAATAAAACTGAGATTGTGGTGCCCATCACACAATCCACACATTTGTAACATTGCATCTGGATTATTGTAATAGTTTGTATGTAGGGCTGGAGCAGGGCTTTTTGCAGCGCTTACAGAATGTCCAGAGCGCTGCAGCCCGTCTGCTGACAAAAACTAAGAGACAAGAGCAAGTCACGCCTGTGCTGTGCAACCTGCACTGGCTCCCTATTTCATATCAAGTGCAATTCAAAATGTTATTGATTGTGTTTATGTGTCTGCACTCCTCTTTATAAGAGCAAGTACGCCTGTGCTGTGCAACCTGCACTGGCTCCCTATTTCATATCAAGTGCAATTCAAAATGTTATTGATTGTGTTTATGTGGCTGCACTCCTCTTTATTTGAGGGAGTTACTGCGGCCCTATACTCCACCCAGAGCCCTGAGGTCAGCTGACCAGCTCCTGGTGCTAGTGACCAAAGCCACGCTCAAGACCAGAGGTGACAGAGCCTTTTCTGTGGCAGCACCTGGAGTATGGAACAGCGCCCTCTGCCTGTCAGATCCTCTCAGTCTTTAACATAGTTTAAGACTAGACTGAAAACCCATCTCTTCTCCCTGGTATTTGATACTAGCTAGACAGGACATCATGGTGTGTTATTGTCCTTTTCCTATGTATCCTGCTATCTCTATATTTGTTTTTTGTTGACTTTTATGTGAAACACTTCAGGCAGCTGAAGTTGTTTTAAATGTGCTATTTAACCCTATAATGCCAAATGTATTAAATTTAATACAAGCATTTCTGAGACCTAATGCATCACCTTATGGTAAAAACTTCACTCAAAACCCTCTTGTATCCAATCTGATACTTGTCTTCCACTCCCTGGTGGACACCTTTATCACTACAACTATTAAACACAGTACATGGGACAATCCAAGATGATTTAATAATACATTTTTGTAATTTTTTTTTTTTTTCAAATTTTGTGAAAGGGCTAAATAAAGGTTCCAGATTCAAGAAATCACAATTTACTGTCCATTATTTCTGGGGTCAGGCATTACAGGGATAAATATAGAACTCATATATAATATATAACTCAAATTGAATTGAACTAAACTGAAAATACATGCATGCAAATAGATTGAAGTATCTTGCTTAAGGAAACAAAGGCAGTATGTCATGCCAGTTCTGAGAATCAAGCTGCCAGCCTCCTTAGTAGATGTCTGTCTCCACCAGTTTGCAACACTTTGTAGATTTTACACTCACAATATATTACATTTTGAATTCTGTTTTACAGTATCAAGGCTATCCGCGCAACAGTGCAACAAAAACGCGTGTTTCCTTTAGACTGAAATTCCCTGTGAATGTACTGTGTTGAAATAATGCTACTTTCAAAATGTGAATCTCAGGCTTTTCCCATCAGTGCAAACTTTCTGCAGCTATCTCTCCTCTCTCTTTGACAATGCCCCTTTGCTACTGTGCTTCACCGTGGAACGCACTGCACCATGGACACATACCTGAACGACTAAACGCCCCGCTATTGTCCCTCAAAGAGAAACGGAATTAAAGGCGCCTTTGTAGCCATAGATTGAAGACAAAAATTGAAAAAAGAAAATAATCTTGCTCTCATCCGCCTATTCACTCCAGTCTCAGCTATGCTACGAAGTCTGCAGCGTTCGGTAATGACGCACAGTCTTTGTGTGCCTCCGACTGCTTTTGAATTAGTTCGAAAAATTATGATTCCGAGCTGTTTTCTTTTGTGGTCCCGGACAGATGCTTAGCAACAAGAACACACCTTATATCTTTTGTTTTTACTTTTATACAGGCTAGTTATGATAAAGCTGCTGTACCAGATTTTACTGTCTTGAAAAGGTGAAAATCAGAAGTAGTTCATTTTATTCCTCCCTTTGTCAGCGCATTTTGATGAGTTTATAAGCACTTTTCACAACTTTCAGAGGCCAAAGTGGAGTTTTTCCGTCATAGTAAGCTAGCTAACAGCGCACTTCCTGGTTCTCAGAGATAAAAGCTGCAGACAGTACACAGCGGTCTCCTTTTTACCTTAAGAGCTGCTTTTACATTATGTCTATACTGGGGGAAGACAAATTGTACTTTATTACATGAAAAAAACGCCTTTGTAGCAATGCTAACAGTGCACTTCCTGGTTCTCGCAGATAAAAGCAGCAGACAAATTTTGCTCAAAAACATGAAAAAATAGAGTACAGGCCTTTAAAGACACAAACTGAAAAAAAAAGAAATCTTGTTCTCATGCAACAAACTCTGCAGTGTTTGGCAATAAGCCTTTGTGTGCCTCTAATTGCTTCTGAAGTAGCTAGAAAAATGATGATTCTGAGATATTTTCTCTTTTGTGATCCTGGACAGGTGCTTAGCAACAAGAACACACTGACCCTGAAAGCGGTGAAGCAAGAGGACGCCGGGAAGTACTTGTGCCGGGCGGTGGTCCCCAGAGTGGGAGCAGCGGAGAAGGAAGTGTCCCTCACCGTCAATGGTCAGTATGCTGCACATTCAGAGGGGGAATGGGGACCTGCGATCCGGTCGGGCTAGTGTTTGGGAAACTGTGGAGGTCAAGGAAGTACCGTAGGGATATAACAGTGTTCAAATCTCATGATATGATGTTTATTTATTGTGATATAGTACTTAAAAAACTATCCCTCTTGCAATTATTGGTATCAGATTTTATACATATATAGTGTTAATAACTATATTTAATAATGTAATGTATTTTCCGGAATATAAGTCGCACTGGAGTATAAGTCGCACTGGAGTATAAGTCGCACTGGAGTATAAGTCGCACTGGAGTATAAGTCGCACTAGCCAAAAAATGCGTAATAATGAAGAAAAAAACATATATTTCACATATAAATCGCATCTGAGTATAAGTCGAACCCCCGGACAAACTATGAAAAAAAGTGCGACTTATAGTCCGGAAAATACGGTAGTTGTTTCTTTGTTAGCTGCTTTGAAAGAGAGCAAGACATAATTGCATCTCGCACCAATATTCTTAGATATTGGCGTATTCGAATATTCGTAAAAATGTCTGGAGAGGAGGCCTGTCATAACAAATAAATGATAATATTGAAATCAGACCATGAAGCAGAATTATCCCCCAAAAAGTGTTCTAAATGTACAATATTGTTAAAAATATGAGCTGCCATAAATAAATGCCAGAATGTAACGCTTACATAGTTAGGTTGTGTCTGTAATGAGTCATTCAAGTTCATAATCCAAACTTCTACAGTTCAAATTGTACCAGAATACAGAAAAATAACCAAAAATATCACATTTGTACAAAGATGGCTGCATTTTCACATTCTCATATCAAACTTTTAAATGTGTAAATAGAACCCCATAGTCCCCGCAGCACTAACTTCGCAAGTCATTACTGAGTTCTATGCACTTGCTGTTAAATGCGCTGTACCTGATTTCTACTGTCTTAAAAACATAAAAAAAAAAACAGAACTAGTTCATTTTAAACGGTTTGCAGCAGTCCAGAGTCGTCACAGAAATGCTAACAACAAATGGCATCCTAATTTCGCACTTTTTGCTTCTCAGACATTATAACTTTTTAATTGGATGCAGACACAGCGGACGTATTTTGACCTCAAGAGCCGCTTATAAAATATATCTGAACTGGGGCAAGACTAATTTTGCTCAAATACATGGAAAAAGATCAGGTACAGCCCTTTAAAGAGAGAGGTAGAGAAATAATTATAATTTATAGTGCTACTTTGGTTAACAAGGTGTTTTTTATAGTGCGTTTGGTAGAGTTGCAGTGGAAGACATCAAATTTGATACCTGCAGAATGAAAAAGTCACTTAAAGGGCCCGTATTACGGTATTTTTGATCTATGTTATTATGTTTCCTCATCACAAAACATACCTGGAGTTGCGCTTTGTTTCATTCACACACGTTTAACACACAAATCCTTCTCTCAAACGGAAAACACTGTTCCACCTTGTGACGTCATGTGGTAATACAGGAAGTCCTCCACTGTGTTTTTAAACCCCATACACCTTCACGAGAATCATTTGGATAATTTCAGCTATGGAGTTTCCAATCTGAATGAACAAAAGGTAAAAGTTAGCCGCTGACTTGAAAACTACCACTTCATGACATCGCAAGGTGGAACTGAGCATTTTGCGCTTTGGAGATGTGGACAGACTAATAATAAAGAGTCACTCAGACATGTGTGAATGAAACAAAACACAGCTCCAAGTATGTTTTTGATGATATAACAATGTTATAACACGGCTTAACGCTCACAAGAGGCTCACAAGTCCATTTTGCGTAATGACCTCTAATGTGTTTAACTGCTTTACACGTACAAATGTCTTGACTTCACGCCAAATCACACATCTCGCTTTATCCCCGTCATTGTCCAACGGTGTCAGATGAAAGGCGACATTAAAGCCCGCGCCGACTTTAAACCTTCCCCGCGACTGTCAGTGGAAGTTAATAAGGAGCATATCATCGATTCCTAATGGCCAGCGGCGCGCCTTTATTCGCGCCGTGGATGATAGGCGTAGTTCAATGAAAAATGATCCGCGGCCCTTCTGAATTAATCAGCGAGAGGGAAATAAATGGACAGCTGTTTATTGGAAAGACGTTTTAAGGTCACGCTGAAATGTGGCTGCGAGATGACACATTTTTGAAGGGAGGCTTTGGTAGTGGGCTCAATAACGTTTGGGAGG
Source organism: Periophthalmodon schlosseri (assembly GCA_000787095.1). Lineage (NCBI taxonomy): Eukaryota > Metazoa > Chordata > Actinopteri > Gobiiformes > Gobiidae > Periophthalmodon > Periophthalmodon schlosseri. Next base: position 49,249 of record KN469258.1, read on the forward strand.
GATTAGGTGAGGATGGAAGCGCACGCTAGGACCGCGAGCTTCAAGGTTACGTCGGCCATATGTTTAGCCTTTCTGATAACCATCAACATTCTGTACACTGTTATTGATTGAGTTATTAAAGGAAATATGTAGCTTCATTTTCAGTATCCGTCTTATTCCAGAAGTTAGGGGCTTCCATCGTCATTCGGTTGTATTATTTTGCACGGGGCTGCCGATCTTGACAGCAAATAAGTTCTATATGGACTACAGAGCCGTTTTAAAGCCTCCCAGAGAATCGGTGCAGTGTGACTTGTTGGTCGCGTGGACATAGAACGAACACAGATCAAGCTTCTTTATATAAGATTTTAGCGACGAAACTTTTCCAAAATTCTCCATTCAAACAAATGGGATTCCCGCTTAATCCGAAGTGCCACCACAAAAAACAGGGCGGTTTGGAGCATTGATGGTAAAAGTGGGCGGGGCAGCAGCAAAGCACTGATTAATGATTGGCTGCAGGTGCTGGGGCTTAGGTAGTGACCATTCAGATCGGAGAGAGTCACTTTAGGTTTAAAATAACTGGATTTCAGCATTGAAACTGGCAACCCAAATGAGAGACTAATGTGAGGCTCATTCTGCTTTCTGATTGGCTTTGATCATCTTGAGAACCAAAACACCAAATTAAAACAACTTGGTCACCATGCCCAATGATTTTTGTAATTAAGAATAAATCAGCATTACAGTTGTCATCAGTAAAAGCTATATTTGATTTGAATCTACCTCGTATTAGAGGGCTGTTTATGGAGTTTAAAATTAAAATCTTGCATACAGTTCCTTTAACAGTTATTGTCAAATTGAAAAGAGTCCAAAAAAAGCAAATATACCAAATCTAAAATTGTGTTTGCTTATATTGTGGCTCCTCTATCCTATAGCAACTTTAAATTGTATTCAGCCTTTTATCTGCCGCGCTGCCTCTTGCGCTGTTTCTCTATTCCACTGATGGGTTTAGTGTGTGAGCACTGGCTGGCCTCTCTCCCCCGGGGCCACTGGGAAAAAAGGAAAAATGGTGCGCATTTGAGCGGGGAATAGGAAATATTTGATTTCTCCCGGTCAGCACTTTCTCAATCTGCAGCGGGCCTCTCCGGTGTCAGCCCTGTCACTCGGCCTCGTCCCGCGTCTTACCCAAACAACACGGGCCCTAGATTTATGAAAAACACTGACCCCTCTGTATCTCGAAGTCTTTTTGACCCGCCATCCGCCAGCACTTCCATCTATTTCGTATGCAGCACCCAGTCTGACCTGTCATATGCAGCGAAATGGCTATAAAAATGTGCCTTTTCTCAGCACATAGGTTATGTTTTAGTGAAATTGAGTTGTTCAGATTTGCCGGAGTAAAAATAATACTTTTGGATGACCTATGGTGAGTTGAAGCAGGGAGCTGATGAAGCCGATTAAAATAAAAGGCTGTGTAAAGAAACCAGAGTGCAGTTTTAATTAATTTGAATTTAGTAAAACGTGGCATACATTTCGAGATTTAACATAACATGTAAACTGTTCTCGGAATAGCATAAACCAGTAACTTAAATGCAAAATCGACTTTTTGGAGCCCTCTACCGTGTTATAACGTTGTTTCCTCATCAAAAACATGTCTGAAGAGGTTTGCGTGTTTGAGCGATCTAGCGATCTCTCCCGGTCCCTTTTTGAACCCTCCTTACGGTTAACACATAGACTGTATAAAGAAGTGGACTAAGTGAGTGCGACGTCACCCATAGCGTTCGGCTCCAGTCAAATGAAGCTCATCGAGTCTAGCAGTTACAGGGGCGAATTTGGAGCACAGTTCCATATTTGGAACTCTGACCGTGAGTATCATAGCAACCAAAGAGCCAATCTGGAGCGAGGCTGTCGAAGGTAACGCCCCTTCCCGCCCGTAACGGAGGTTAAGCAGGGAGTGGACACTTAAAAAAGCAAAAGCAAAGCTGTCAATCAAATCTGTTGCTAACGCTAGCGGGAGTGACCTCGGGGAAAGAAAACATCTGATTTGTCTGTTATTATTGTTCATATATTGATTTACGGACACAACAGTGAAATAAAAACACCAGGATCATGTAGAGCGGGTTAATACGAACATTTTAAGACCAAAATGACGAGGCTCATGGCAGCAGTTACAGACAGAGGGGCGACAGTTTCCTATTTGGAACGAATAGCATTTTCAAAACAATAAAAGGAACGACTATTAAAAAAACAAAAACAAAAAAACAACTTGCATTGTACTTTTGCATAATGTTTGACAATAAAATAACTGTAATTCATCAAACTATATCTAGCCTTGGGCACTAAATTGTCAATCATTGTATACCTTAACATGGCAATTCATTAATATTTATTGGTGAGTTTAATAATTCAAACTTGCAGGAAAGTGAATGACAACCGCTGCTAGCTGCTGTCCCTTACGTATTGATCACAAATGCCACATAGTTTTACAATTACATCAATTTTATTTTTTATTTATGTTTTTTCCTGATTGTCAGACAATATAACTTTTTAATTAGATGCAGGCACAGGGGACATATTTTGACCTCAAGAGCTGCTTATACAATATATCTGAACTGGGGCAAGACCAATTTTGCTCAAATACATGGAAAAAGATCAGGTACAGAGAGAGGTAGAGAAATAATTAGAATTTATAATACTACTTTCAACAAGGTGATTCTCGTAGTGTGTTTTATAGAGCTGCAGTGACATTATGAATAGAATTTGAAACCCATAGAATGAAAAAGAAACTTAAAGGGCCCATATTACACTATTTTTGATTTCCTCATCACAAACATACCTGGAGTTGTGTTTTGTTTCACTCACGCATGTTTAACACACAAACCCTGCATAATTAGGCCAAATTCTTCTCTCTAACGGAAAACACTCTGTTCCACCTCGTGACGTCATGTGGTAATACAGGAAGTGCTCCCCTGTGTTTGTAAACTCCTTCACTAGAATCATTTGGATGAGTTGAGCCACACGCGCCACATAACTAAACTTAATTTCATTTGTGTTAAGGTTGACTTTATTGTCTCCATAGGAAAATTTGTTGTTCTTGAAACCAGCATTACCAGAGCGTTGGTCAGGAGTACCCAGCTTGAGGATTAGCCAATACTGTGCATGTTTTAGGTTGATGGTGGAAGCTTGAGCACCTATCCGTGACACAAGGAGAACGTGCAAATAAGCCCCGTACAGTCTGTCTTCTGGTATCGCCCCACATTCATACTCTTTTCTTAATACCCTTTATTGACACAACAACATTCTATGGACCAATGATATTTCATACAGACAGAGGCAGGTAAAACGGACGTTGTTAAAATGCGGATTTTTGTTGTACTATGAGTTTAAGGATCTGGTCAATTATAGAAATCAGGTTCAACATTTGTGAATTTATTTTGCGGATATTTCATGGCAAAGTACAATGTAATCTATAGGAAGTAATCTCTAACATCAGCGCATAATTATGAAAACCACCTCCTATTGGTGGGTTTCTGATGACATCACAGCACTCTATAGGCCACATGTTATATTATACATAAGTAATCTCTTGCCCCCCGTTTGGCAGTATAACATCAACGCATAATTATGAAAACCACCTCCTATTGGTGGGTTTCTGATGACATCACAGCACTCTATAGGCCACATGTTATATTATACAATGCTATATTCAGACAGCTAAAGTTAATATTGTTAAAATGCGTTTTTTTGTGGTGGTACAGTGAGCTCTTGGGTCTAGTCGCAAATAAAATAATCAGGTTCAACATTTGTGCGTTGAACCTGATTATAGAATCTGACAACCACTTCCCGTCCAGGTTGTTTGCGCTGGAAGCCGTCGCCGTAGTAACCGTGCTTGATCCTAGCTACGCCTTATTTCACATTACAAGCCCTCTTTGAGTGATTATAATATTTAAGCCGTCTATGCGCACGCCTTCTGCCATAAATCGCCGGGCTTTATAACAGCTAGTCCCTTAACGCGATCTCCAGTTCTGATTTACATCCCAAGAAGCGGCCGTAAAGAGCCCCCAAAGTCTATCTGAGGGGTAGATTGGATTAAGGCACGGTTTATTTTACGCTCAAAGCCAATTAAAAGCGGCAAATAAATAATGCCAGGGATTTTTTTTTTTTTTTTTTTACAATGCATGGGTTTGCCCTTGGAGCCCGGCCTCTCCTCTCTTGGTTAATATATGAGGAGCGATTGCCAGGAAGACATATAGCCAAGTTTTTTTTTTTATTTATTTATTCATACATATATATTTATTTATTTTTTATGGTTGATGATTGAGTGTCTTCGCCTTGGCTGTGCTGTCCGCAGGTCCTCCCACTATCTCCAGCACGCAGACCCAGCAGGCGCTCTACGGAGAGAAGGGCCAGATCAAGTGCTTCATCCGCAGCACCCCTCCGCCGGACCGAATCGTGAGTCATGGGATGAGACGCCCAACACACCCATGTCTTAGCGCCCGAAGGATCCAGTGCGCATAATGGGGAATGGGACTGGGAATTGGTTCATAGAGGAAATAACAAACAGGGACGGTTTGAGTTTAAAATGAAATTCTGAAATCGTACTGTGATTTGAGTAGTAGTTCAAACATACAGTATCTGATCGTTGTAGAGAAGGTTTCAGTCGTGGTCATCTGGACACTGTTTTTGCAATCACGTTTAGACTCCCATCCAGAAGCCATTTTCAATTTGATAGTACTGGCTCGAGACACTAGGGTTAATACTACCTTGACTTCACTATGTCCAGCCCCAAAGGGACAGTGGTGGAAGAAGTACTCAATTTTGTTACTTAAGTAAAAGTAAAGATGCTGGAGCAAAAAAAACCTCAAGTAAAAGTATCACTTGAAAAAATCTACTTAAGTAAAACTATTAGAGTACCTGTTTAAAAATATACTTAAAGAGTAAAAAGTAAATGTATTTCACACAGATTTTGAGGTCTTATACGGCTTTAAATGTATTGATTTTGATAAAGATTTGTTCTGAATTTTGTTCAATAGAAACAACTGAATCAGTTGTGTTCTTTTAGCTGTTTTTATTTGTATACTTTTGTTTGCTCAAACTATGAACATATTAAAAATAAATCCTCAGCTTTTTCAGCGGGTCTCAGACAATAATAAAAAATACTTTTACTTTTCAGTCCAGTTCAAAAACGTAGTGGAGTAGGAAGTACAGATACCTGCTCTCAAATGAAGAGAGTGAAGTAAAAGTAAAAAGTATCCAGTGTAAAATGTACTTAAATAAAACACACATACCTAAAATGTATACTTGTACTTTACTACTTTGTTACGCTCCACCACTGCAAAGGAAGGAGTTTTAGAGTGAAACCTGATTAGCTAATCAGGTACTTAACTATGCTGAAGGTGAGGCAGCCGATATACAAAAGGGGCATAACGACCCATAATGATGTTAGCTAGTAAACAAAGGCAGGGCAGTTTCACTCTAAACCTCGTCCCTGGGCATTGGACTTAGTTATCTCAGAATAAGATCAACCCTAGTGTCTCAAGCCAGTACCAACAAATTGAATAAAAGCAAATGTGTCCAGATGCCCACGTTTGAAACCTGCCTGGATTACACTGTCTAGTAAAAAATAAAGTTAAAAGGGGACAAAAATCAGATCCAGAAATGTAAAATTTAAACTATGGCTTTTCTATAGCAAAAAAGAAATAAAATCTGTCAACTAACAAAACGTTGTAAGAGTGAGTTCTACTTAGCATAGTCATTCAAGCCCCTAATGAGTGGTTTCACACCTATTAGCTTGGATGAGCAGCGGAACGTCTTCACTCCTACAACGTTTTGTCCAGTTGACAGATTTTATTTCTCTTTTGCTATGGATCAGACCTGGACAACTGAGGGATTACACAGATATTGCATTTCATTCCATGTGATTATCCAAATACAGAGCCTCCTTAAGAAAAATACAGTGTGGTATTGGACTGTTGATTTAGTTTTAAAGGTGCACTATGTAACTTTTTGGTGGCGTCACCTACTTGTCTTTCTTATTTGTCAGGGACCATGTACAAATTCATGAATTTTACAAAAGAAAAGATGATTTGCACCAGGTTTAGCTACTGCCCATGTGCAGTCCCTGGGCAGGTGAACACACATTAAAATACACATTTCATTAGAATTACATTATAAGACTAACAGTTCATTAGCAGTTAAATACAATAAAATGTCACCATTTCCAACACAGCATGTCTCCTACAGTTCACACAAATATTAAAAATCATTATGTACAAGTTTTTACAATGAATACAGAACAGTATAAATGAACTAGACTGATGTGGACATGTGCTTTTTCAAATTTCTAGTAAAATTATTAAGATCTACAGAGAACTTCAGACTGTCTGAAGCTGAATCCACCGTCTGATGGTTTGAAAAGAAAAGGCTGCCTGAGCAAAAGCCGAGGATCTTTTTGAAACTGTGCAATTTAAAGACGACCAAGTGGATCGGGTTTGTTTGGAACAGAGTTAAATACATTTCAATGGAGATGGAGCTGCATTATTAATCATTTTGAATAGGGTTCTTGATTTTCTTTTTCTTTTTTTTTTTTTTTTAATGCCTGATTAAAGATGGATCTGAGACCAGCAGGACAACAGTAATTCATGTGTGGAATAATCATGGCACTGAAATATGTGAAATCGGCCTCGGCTGTGAATCATTTGTCTTATGGAGGAGATGTTGTATCGGTTTGAGTTGATCGAGTCTCCATGTAGATCTTATTCCTTTGCCTGGAATGTTCCACAGTATGACATTAAAGGTATCCATGTCACATTTATTCAGTTACAGGTGCTTTTATCGCTAAAACATTCCTTGCAAATCAGTAACACCTCCATGGAAATAAGCCGGTTGCAGTTCCTCCACTCGAAAAGCTACACAGTGCACCTTTAAGTACTCGCTGATACAATAACTAAAACATGTGCGTTATCAGAGCTTTTGCCAATGCCAGCAACGTCATCGGGACAACGCTGTGGCTGGCAGTGACATAGAAAGACATAGAAACAGTAGTAGGGGGAAAAAATACACTCCAATTTAATACTTTGTAATGAAAAAAAACTACACAAGATTTTGTCCACGTACTACATTGATCCACTTTCCCTCTAGTCTTCACCATTAGAGTCCACACAGCCGGGCGCCTGCTCAGATGAACTTCAAATTAACTCAGATTCTGAAGTTTTAGCCATTTTTGCGTTTCATAATAGTTAAACTTCAGTCTAATGAAAACAGAAGGGAGCCCGGACCGGCGAGACTATATAAGCATCAATAATTAGTGTGGGCCAATCCGTCTCGTTCTCCTGGTGAAATGAGAACGTTTGATTTACCCACATTAGGAGATAATTAGGGAACATTAAAGGATGATTCAAAGTGGGCCGCCATGAGTGAGTTATAGCCTAAATGTGTGTAGGAACGTCCCTCAAGTCTTTATGGAGACGCTTGGTTCGTTTGAGGTAAGGGTGCAGTTATGGCCAAATTTGTTCGTACTCGAAAAACTAGAGGCGTTGCGTACTGTTGTTGTTTCCTTAGGCAGGACACTCTTGTTGTTGTTCAAATAAGTTACTATGATTCAAGCAGCAAACTATTAAAAAAGACAAAACAAAAAACTATAATACATATTAATTGAGAATAAGTAAGTAAAGAAAAGTAAGTATGCTAGTAAAGATAACAACAACTAGCATGCTAACGCACACTTCCAGATTATCAGAGACTAAAACGCTTTATAATTAAAAGCAGACAGCACACAGCATTTGTACTGGGGTAAATTTAGCTCAAATACGGGCACAGGCTTTTTTAATTTACTCAATTAAATTCAAAATAATAATATTACTATAGGTACTCGTATCACTTTGGCTTGCCAGATCATAAAATTCAGCCAAAATGTGTACTACAGTAAGAGCAATGTTACTTTAAAATAATATTACTCAAGTAGAAGTACAAAGTACGAGTTTAAAAGTATTTGGAGAAACTGCAACTTGAACTGTGTAATCCCTCAGTCGTCAGTCGTCTGTATGAAACATAGTAAATCTGTCAACTGGACAAAAAGTCTGTATGAAACATAGTAAAAGAAAAACTCAAATCTGTCAACTGGACAAAAAGTTGTAGGAGTGAAGACGTTTCGCTGCTCATCTAAGCCGCTTCTTCAGTTCTGGTCAGATACTGGTGGACACTGCCTTGTATCTATCTGAAGGGAGGAGCTAACTACACTGAAACTAACACACCTATTTGTTTACAGTTTCTATTTGTTGTCTTTATTTATGTCTATTTAGCATAATGCTTGCTCTCATACCTATTAGCATACTGGCTAGCACTGTTGTTTTACTTGTTTTGATTTGGGTCTGAGGATGGAGTTACTGATTTTTTTCTTTACTATGCAACTTGAGTTAAAACTGACAGACAAAACATATATTTACGATAATACAATATAGCACATAGTCAGGTATTTCCAAAAAAAAAAAAAGACACAAGAATTATATAAACAAATCATATCTGTAGATAAGGTGTACAGTAAGTGCAAATGTTCAAATAAGCTAATGTTCATATGACACATTAGCCACTGTGAAATTACTTACAGCGGGAAGGGTAACCAAAAGTTTAAGGATTATAACTTAAACCGTAACATTACTCAAGTAGGAGTAAAACTATGGCATCAGAAAACTACTCTGGAAAGTTCAGTTTCTTCAAAAAGTGAATCTACTAAATGTAACTGAGTACTACCCAACTCTCATTTAACTTTTTGTGTTTGTTTGTCCAGGCGTGGTCATGGAAGGAGACCGTTCTGGAGTCGGGCACGTCGGGCCGGTACACAGTGGAGACGGTGAGCACAGACGACGGGGTCATCTCCACTTTAACCATGAGTAACATCGTCCCCGCGGACTTTCAGACCATCTACAACTGCACCGCCTGGAACAGCTTCGGCTCAGACACGGAAATCATACGCCTCAAAGAGCAAGGTAACACGGAGATGGCACCCAAACTGTGTTTTTTGTATTACCTGATTAATATGTTTTGAGGAATTATTTCAATAAATCAAAAATGCAAAGTGAATCTTAAGTGCTAGTGCAAGTTTTAGTGCCTCTGTGCTGCGCTTTAGAAACAGTTTTCTTTACTTTTGGGTCGGTCTTGTTCACATACACCACGCATAATTCACCCTAAACATGCACCATGAGCCACGTGTGAGGCCATCAGCTGTTTGCCAAACTTATTTCTGTGACAGGGTCTGTCTTCCCGGGCTCACCTGCGCAGACAGAGGCAGGAGCAGACTGCCGCTGATATGAAATTGATCCAAATTGCCTCGTCAGACGAACGTGTCAAACAGCAGCTCTGGAGCACCCATTCATATAAATATATGTGATCTCAGCACTTTTTTGCCCAATTCCAAGCACTTTTACTGTCGCAACATAAGATCTTCAAGGTGCGCTAAGTAGATAACTTTATTAATGAGATATCTGCCACCATGGAGATCTTACTGCTTTGTCTGGAATGTTCCTCAGTATGGTTTTAATCATATCTTGCATTTGTTTAACAATTACATGTGTATTTATGCTAAAAAAAACTTGGAAAACATGCATTTTTACTGTAATAGTACTGCAGGGTGTAACTTGGCATCACCTGCTTGTCTCCAGGGAGAAGGAAAAGTTTAATGCCATAATGTGGAACATTCCAGACAAAGCAATAACGTTTGACAAGAACAGCAGACGAAGGTGGCCAACTCTACACCCAAAAAGTTACATAGTGCATCTTTAAAATCATGAGGACATAAGTGACATTCCACTAATTTTACTATAAAGATCAAATACAGTTCGCTAATTTCACAGATCTGTCTCTAAAATTGGGACTAAATTCAACCAGGACAAATCAGACTAAAGTGAACACAGCTAAATAAATGTGTCCTGAAACGTTCATGTAATTTACATATCAACATGACAAAAAATACTAAAGCCACTATTTTGATTAATTAGAAACTTGACTCATTGTTAAAACTTTTTTCAGTTTGTGGGAAAACGAAGAATAGAAAACTAACTTGCCACTTACTAAAAGGAAGCTTTTGGTACTATACATTTTTGAGTAGATTCTTGGTTCTTGATTTCAATACTATGGAATTGACCCGATACTCAATAAAGAATCCAGCACTACGATGATAATAAAAAAACACTCTTTAGACAATAGAATTCGATTTTCAACATTAAATCGTAGTAGTCCAATGAGGTTCATCTGGTCTTCCGTAACTTTTTCCAGACAAAGGTTCAGTTAAATAAAAAGTTTGCAGTCCAACTTCTTCAGAACAGTATCCCAGGTGTGTGAGAGTAAAAAAAAACCCTCGTCCTGGTTTATAGGGGGCTTTTTTACTCTCACACACCTGGGATACTGTTCTGAAGAAGTTAGACTGCAGATGGCGCTGTCGTCCTACCTCTATCGGTAGAAAGACAGTGCTATTTATATCAGCTGATCAGACACGTCACATCAACATCACGTGACCCCTCTGAGGAAGAGCGCTCGTGAGCACTTCAAACTGTCAGGTATGAGAACAAACTAAACCTTGGTCTGGAAAAGGAATCTATTAAAATAAATTAAATCGTAGTGAGACTGTGTAGTCCCTCATTCCTCATTAAAATGTAGTACTTTCTTTGATTACCTTACATGTGTGTAATCCCTCAGTCGTCCAGGTAGGTTCCATGTATAATAGTCTATGTGGTCTTATACTTCTGATACAACTCAAGGTTAGTCTAAACCGATTCAAGAAAGGTTCATTTCTGTCCTGTGAATGTGACTTTCTTAGTATCGATACTTGCTCAAATGAGTACCTAGCTTCGATGCAAGTTTAAGCATCAATTAGTATCTGATTTCCGATACTTTTCACAAGTCTGCAACTAATATTAAAGAGGAAGGAAGAACAGGAGATCAAGTACCAGTGAATGGGCTGAGAAGTGATACGGTAACAGGCTTTGATTGGCTGACAGATTACAGGACGAAGAAAATGAAGTTGTATGCTCTTTTAAAGGTTAACATTTTGCCAAAATGTGCTCTATTCATACAGCAGCCATGTCTTAAAACCTCTGGGGTCAGTTTGGAGTGAAGTGGACATTTATGCGCGATGCTTTTACAGACTGTGTAAGCTGACCTTCAGTGGTGGGATGGGTGGAGCACATTTCTAATAAATGATCACAAGTGTCATTCCTTTAGCGAGCGCGCCCCATTACTCTTCACATCTCCAAAGGTCGCTTGTCAGGCAAATGTTAACAGAAATGTTCAGAGTCTAAAAGCAATTGACTGGAGCTGTTGGATGTTCTGTGATTCTTATAGAGTTATTTCAGTTATCGGAACATACAGAATAGGTGTCTACGTTTAGCATGACGATAGGCTAGCTGTGCGCAAGTTGTAAAATACTTTCTAGTGTTACAGCAAAAAGTTCAAAGGTGCACTATGGAACTTTTTTGGGGAGGGTCTGCCAGCTGGAAGTCTGCATAGAAATGTTATTGCTCTGCCTGGAATGTTCCATAGTACAATGGACATATCTGTCTTGCACAAATTCCATTATATGTTATTTTATTGCTAAAGAATACCTTAAAAACATGCATTCTTACTGTGAGCGGGGTCCCTTCTCCACAGATTTGACCCTGGTGATGTCACCTGCTTGTCTCCATGGAGATGGATGCATTTATTGCCATACTTTGGAACATTATAGGCAAAACAATAACATCTCAAAGAAGGTGGTACAAAAGTGCACTTTTAATTTGAGTTTTCCTAAATAATACTCATTTGGATTATTTTTGGTTTATTTTAAGTAATTGTTTCTCAGATACTCCTTTTGGTTGTGGAATAAATTTTAAATTGTGGAATTACTTTGCAGGATCTAAACCAGGACTAAACTAGAGTTAAACAAGCAAAAAAATCCAAAAAACAGGACTTAGTTAGGAGCAATGTAATATCTGTGAGCAAATCAGCGTTCCACCCGTATGTAGGCTACATATTTGTTTTATTTGTTTATAATATTTCTGGAACTCAAATTCTGCAAAAGACTGTAGACTGAACTTTGCCAACAAAAGCCATAAAGCAAGACTACGCAAAACAACACAAAAAGTAAAGTACTCAAACAGGACTAAGCCTACACTGAAAACCAGGACAAAACCAAAGTTTTAGCCATAAAGCTGAAAAGGACTAAACCATGCCAACATAGGGCAAAACCTGGGTCTAAACCAAATGCCAACCTTGACTGAAACCAGGCTAAAACAAAGATTGTTGATTATAGGTTATAACACTAAAACAAAGCTTTACGGAAAGAAGCATTCTCATTATGATCCAGAGATCTGACCGGTAACTTCACCCGGGAGCGTCATCATCTGCTTGTCTCCACGGAGATAGATATGTTATTGCCGTACTGTGGAACGTTAAAAAGCAGTAACATCTCCATGGAGACAAGCAGGTGGCAATCAGAGACAGTGACGTAGTAAACCTTTAAGGACTGAAGCAGATCAAACATATTAAAAGGCGTATTTTACTAGCCCTCTGCTCCGCTGTGACATCAGACACGGCTCACGAAGACATCTCTTTCTCGTTTGACATTCTATAGCATGTAACAGCTAATGGGCCAGATAATAAGGTGTTTTGAACATACCTGGGGCTTAGCGGTGCAGTAAAACAATCACTTTGCAGTTTTAATAAGACATTTGTGCACTGTGACTCCTGCTGGCTCTGTGTACCCCCGTCTGAATGTTAACAAGAAGCTGTCAGACGTGTTAAAACTGTAGGCCTTTAAAGTTAAGAAATGGGAGTAATCAACATTAACTGTGTACTGCCATGACAATATTATAGTGGTAAAGCAATGAGTTTTTGTCAGTTGGAGTTGTGTTGGAGATGTTACCTACCTCAAATCCAATAGGATGGTTATAGAATGGCCATCAATGTCATTATGTGCCCAGAGAAAGAGGTCAGCTGACTACCTGAATATACCTGACCCGACTATAACATCCATGAATCACTCAAAACACAACTCTGAAGATGGAGGTAACACCACTCACAGTAGCTAAGTAGGTAGAGGTTGGAACATCATTGGTTGAGCGGTCAGATCCACTGGCTCACAGTTTGGCGATGCGATTCCGGCAATTCCACAGATGAATGCTGTCGTTGTGTCCTTAGGCATGACACTTAACCCCCTCGCCCCCAGAATCTGCGTACACCGGTGTGTGAATGGGCGAGTGGTCCCTTGAAGTGCCTTGAAGGTGGAAAAGCACTATATAAAAATGTGACCGTGTACCATTTACCATCATAATAACGTGGTATTTTACTTCTAGGGAGTATTCACCATGTTACCTTTTATTGTTTTGAAACTGAATTACAGAAAAGAAACTATTCAGGCAACCTTTCTTTCTGTACTAGATTATGGAGATATAATATACATGCAGACGTCAGCCTCTACTTTGAAACCTTTAGATCGACTCTTTCACTCAGCCCTTTGTTCCATAACAGGTGATGAATTCAAAACCCATCACTGTACACTCTACGAAAAAGTAGCTTGGCCATGGCTATCTGTCAGAAGAGAACAACGCTGTATGAAATATATTTACAAGGGACTACTTGATAGACTGCCTGAATATCTCACTCGCTTGTTGAACTTTGATACGGGAACTTTTAATACAAGTCTAAAAACTCACTGCACTAGAACAGAAATGGGAAAAAAAGCTTTTAGTTATTTTGCTCCCCAAAAAATGGAATACATTTCAAGGACATGCAAAATTGGATACTTTGGTGCCACAAATGCAATTTAATAATCTGGTGATAAACATTTATAATCACACCTGCTCCTGTTTTGAATGTTGGAGTTATATATAATTTGTTTGTATTTTTCTGTATTTGAACGGGTCGCCCATGAAAAAGAGAGTCTGAGTGCTCTCAATGGGCTCTCTATGCATAAATAAAGATAAATAAAAATGGAAAAATGAAAATCCAGGTATGTCCATAGTGGTCCATGGACGTTTACTAGTCGATATGGTCTTGTACTTGTTCTAATACAGCTCAAGATCATTCTAAAGGAAAAGGAAAGGTTCATTTCTGTCCTGTGAATGTCACTTTTTAGAATCAGAATCAGAATAATAATAATATAAACTATGATCAAATAAATAGCATTGATACCTGCTCAAATGAGTAGTTCCAATACTACTTTTAGTAATGAGTAGTATTTGATTTTTGATACTTTGACAACCATATTCCACGCAAAAACTCTGACTACATAGAATTCTGACTTATGATACTCATGAAACCTTTTGTACTCCAGACATTATGGAGTACAGAAGAAGTGTAATACCCTCTTTTTAACTTAAATATTTTAGTTCTGCTGAAAAAGCCTATATAGAACAACTTTCACCTTGCACCTTGAGGACTTTACAACTTTGTACAACAACCGCTTTAAGTTTTCGAAAAATCCTTCTTGCTCGTACTTATGCTGTACAAACCAAACGATATTTTGTCTAAGTTCCCCTGGAGTTATTTCTTTCTCCAGACCAAGGTGTAGATTGAAGGGCATTTGATTTCACCGCAGTGATCAGAAACCATCTCATGATCGAAGCTCGCCGTGTTTATCTATTTATCCTCCCCAAGGATTCTTATTCCGTTAGATATTTCTGCAAGACGCTCACCGTAGACTCAACTTTTCTCTCCCCCTCCTCCTCCTCCACCTCCTCTCTCCCTCTCTTTTTTATCGCTTCCCAATCTCTAAAGAAGGTCAAAGGAACTGCGGCTCTTTAAAGCAGCGCTGTTGAATTATGTCTCCTGACCGCGTTGTCTGAAACACTTAGGGCCGTGCCGTTTTCAGTTGGCAGGCGTCCAGAGCTCCTATCATGATAGCGTTGGAGTTATATGGAAGAAAGGCCCGGCTTGGCTTGGCAGCGGCCGCCGTGTTGATGGTAATTGTTGGGAGCCTGTAAAGAGTAAACAGCGGGGTCCATAAATAATAAAACAAATGACGAGAGAGAGAGAGGGAGAGAGAGAGAGAGGGTGGGGAGCGTAAAATGGGAGATTGACTGTAGTGGACCACCGTGTAGGGTCAGTGTTGCAAAGACAGTCGAATGATTAAGTGGAAAACTATACTAATTTATGTTGCCTACTTAAAGGCCCTGTACCTGATTTTAATTCCTTCTTGTCAAGATAAATACTCTTTACGTCATGTGCACCGTGTATTGTGCGGTAAAAGCTGCCAAAAAAACCCCAAAAAACCCCAAACAAAAGATCGTAAAATATAATCTATTCATTTTACATAGCGTTTTCTCAGGTGATAACTAATACAGAAGCTACTGACAGGGTCACCTTTTTCATCCAATCAGGCGCATTGTTACTTAAGAATCATGGGAAGCAACTGCCTGACACTATCCCAGACAGTTGTTTCTGTGTCATGGTCACGGATCTATAATGAGAACTGGATAATACGTTCTACCTCTGTCTCGGGACGAGATCGACTCGTGGCCGCTCCAGGTGCTGCAGCTCCCAGGAGCTTGGGCCCAAAGAAAGAAAGAATTCTCCCATAGAGCACAATGCATTTTTTGGGAATTCAAACTGCCCGTGTTTGGCCGACAGGGCATCCACAGCTTTCACAAAGGTCGGATTTTGTAGGGATTCTTCTCTATTTTCACAACATGAACTTTTAAAAATTTGAAATCCTCAAAGTCCCAAAACGTTAGCTTTGTAAGATTTAGCCTAGCCCCACTCTGAGCTCGCACTGAGCCCGTGCCATCTCCGCTTTAGCAGCTATCGATCTGATTCTAACGTCACATGGTGGGAAGTGCTAGCCCATTTAAAATTATTTTTGGCCCACGCGCCAACGAGCACAGGACATTGAAAACAATACGACGCCATCTTGGGTTCACCTTCCATATTTTATTATACCTCCGTGGTCATGGTGCAATATCACAGTGGCAGACAGGACTAAGTGGGTGGAGCTGGAGCTAAAAGTTCAAATTAAAACATGCTGCCAGCTCATAATTAGAAATCAGGTACAGGCTCTTTCATACTTAAAGAGTGTGGGTATGGGAAATGTTGTGGCGTAATTGCTCATTTCAACAGGATAACAACTATAGAGATTTGTTGCGTGGTTATTTTGATTCTGTATTTTGGAAGGATAGCTTATACAACAAATCAAATCATTTCATCATTTTATTCCTCTAAATAAGTTTTTTCACAACTCTCAGAGACCAGAGCAGAGTTTTCCCATCACAGTAAAGCTAACAACTAACAACTTGCATGACGGCGCACGCTTCCTGATTATTGGACAGACATATTTTGACCTGAAGAGCTACTTGTACAAAATATCTGTACTAGGGA
>KN469258.1:65617-91780 GCA_000787095.1 Periophthalmodon schlosseri
GGAAAGACAAATTTTGCTCAAATACATGGAGTATTTCTACCTCATAATGTTTTTGTCTTTATCTAAATATCAAAATCTGCACTGCGTTGACATCTTTGTGTCTATGTTGTTGTGTTACAGAGACGCTGAGGCTGGCTGTGATCATCGGAGTGGCAGTGGGGGCTTTCCTGGCTCTGTCCATTCTGCTGGGGAC
The DNA here is from genome assembly GCA_000787095.1 of Periophthalmodon schlosseri. Taxonomy (NCBI): domain Eukaryota; kingdom Metazoa; phylum Chordata; class Actinopteri; order Gobiiformes; family Gobiidae; genus Periophthalmodon; species Periophthalmodon schlosseri. Next base: position 65,811 of record KN469258.1, read on the forward strand.
GCTAGGGGCCTTCTGCTGCACCCGCTTTCAGAGAAGTAAGATGAACTAATGTGACTTTTAAAATAATATACCCGGCCAGTCAAAAGTTTGGACACACCTATCTTCTCCCTGAAGGCATCAAATCTATGAATGAACGCGTACAGGTTATAGTAAACAAAATATTAACTCAAAATGACACAAAGCTTGTTTTACATTTGAAAAACCCTTTGCTTTGATCACTGCTTTGCACACGTGGCATTTCTTGACCCTGACGAGGCACATCTGTGACGTGAAAACCATTTCAGGAGACTTCATCATGAAGTTCACTGAGAGAAGGCCAACGGTTTGCAGCGCTGTCAACAAAGCAAAGGGTGACCACTGAGGAATTTGAATATAAAATTTAAAGAATATTCCGTTGAGTAATTTATGTATGCATCTAAAATGTAGAAAGTAGTAAATAAAGACAAAAAAAACTTTGAATGAGAAGGTGGCAGTGTTTATAGACCATGAAAACACGTAAAATGAGATATGGAGTACGCAGAAGAAAACATTTTGGTTTCTTTTACAATACCCTTTAACTTAAATATTTTAGTTCAGCTAAAAACACTATATAGAGCTACATTTACCAGAATTCACTGCTCCATGTACTTTCACCTTGCGCCTTGAGGGCTATATAACTTGTACAACAACCGCTTTGAGTTTTCTAAAAGTCATCTTGCTCTTACTTGTACTGTATAAACCAACGTCTGCTTTTGTATTAGTTTCATTGGAGTTAAGATTACACACATACAAATGTACAGACATACAACCGTCTAGAGAAGAAATGTCTCTTCTAATTGGTTATTTTCAGTTTTATAGTTCCTTTATTTGACTTCAGTTACAGGTATAAGGATGTTCATGAGACCAATTTGTAGTTTTTTGGGGTTTTTTTTACCATAAACAGTAAGTACTGAATGTATTTATTTCCACTCACGCAAATTGTGTTTTATAGGCCTGCAAACTGGCCACCACTTTCCAGTTCATTTTCGCATTAAGTACAGTAGCTTCCCACCACTGTTGTGAAGTGAACCAATTATGCACCAAACTTGTTAGTCTGAGGTAAAAAAAAAAATCAAATTTCTAATCAAATTCAGAAACCTCCACTTCACGCCCTTTCACACTTTTGCTGACACCGCTGACAAAAATAAATTTTACAAGTTAACCCTGAACAAGTATCAACGCATCACAAAATATTCTAAAACTCACTTGCAGTTCCATAGTTTTTGCCTTAACATTTTTCACATGTTTACCATTTTCTACCAGAACTTTTTTATGTCAAAAGTTTCATTGCCATCTCGCTATTACTGAAACATTTAACCTCTCCAGCCTTCCAGCTCGAATTACCAAAAACTGAACTGCGTGTGGTTATGAAAATCTATGTATTTGCATGGTCAATTTTGCAGAATCAAAGGTTACAGCACTAGCACTGAAGGAAAAATCCATATTATTGATCCCAAACGCTGTGCCGAGTGCTATTCATGAGTAGTGCTAGCTGTTGTGTTATTTACTTGAGTTTCTTTTGAGCAGGGGAGCGTTGGCCTTGGTTCCTCGCTCTGTATAAGTCTCTTGTGGTTTCATTTTGCCTTGGTTAAAGTGCATATGACAGGCTACACTGCTCATTTCACTAAAACACAGTTAGCGTAACTATATTTCAGAGTTTACTTAAAAAAAACAAACAAAAAAACCAAAACATGCCTAGTGTTTTAATCTTTGTGGAGGTTAGAATTTTACTTCCTGGTTGGACTCGGGCAGCAGATATGACACATAGAGGTAATTCCATAACTGTTACTTAGCAACCATACTGTAAACAATGGTCAAAACTTACATAGTAAATTAAATGACTATGATTATTAGTCTAATCCATAGAGTGTATATATAAATGGACATAGCTAACCCGCTAGTTCCAAATAGGAAGTGATCATGGACGCGCTTCCGATTTACTTTACATTAGAAAACTGTCGCCCCTCTCTCTGTAACTGCTGCTGTCAGGCTCGTCATTTTGGTCTGGAACTGTTCATATTATTATTATGATTTATTGAGTATTTTTATTTCACTATTGTGTCAGTAAATCAAGATATGAACATTAATAAGAGACAAATCAGACGCCTTCATTCCCCGAGGTCGCTCCCTTTAGTGTTAGCAAACGGTTTGGTTTTAAACGCATTACCTTCAACAGCCTGCTCCAGATTGGCTCTTTGGTTGCTATGATACTCGTCAGAATAAAAAAATATGGAACTCGACTCCAAATTAGCCCCTGTAACCGTTAGCCTCAACGCTACGGGCGACGTCACGCTCCCCGAGTTCACTTCTTTATAGAGTCTATGGTCTAATCATAACTAAATTACACAATAGTTAGATTAGACTAATACCCTAACTATTGTTTGCAACACCTTTATTTTGTACAATAAATCAAATGAGATATGGAGTACACAGAAGAAAACATTTTGGTTCCTTTTACAGTACCCTTTAACTTAAATATTTTAGTTCAGCTAAAAACACTATATAGAGCTACATTTACCAGAATTCACTGCTCCATGTACTTTCACCTTGCGCCTTGAGGGCTATATAACTTGTACAACAACCGCTTGAGTTTTCTAAAAGTCATCTTGCTCTTACTTGTACTGTATAAGTAAGAGCAAGATGACTAATAAAAATCATTTGCAACACCTTTATTTTGTTAAATGAAGTTTTAATAGGTCAGAAAAATACCTTCTTTGTGTGTAAATTGTCCCTGCATTTTGGATGGAATTTCCTGTTGATGACATAGAGGTGTTCTGTTTTAGAACTAGTCTCTGCTTTCTGTATTTTTTGTACTTTTCAACTTTTTTTTACACAAAATGGCAAACTATGACAAAACCAAGTAATGATCAGAGAAACATGTAAACCTGTCGTATGCATCCAAAGCGTGTATAAATCATTAGGATTAGACTAATGCAAAATGCAAAAATGATGTTTGGGTAATATTTTTTCTTTTGTTTTAGTTTAGAAAGGTTATTGTATATTTTCCCCCTGTTTTTCCTTTGTTCTTAAAGTATATTTTGCATATTTTTTGTCATCTAGTCTATATTTTTTTTAATCTATTTCTTACCCTTTAAGTATTTCTCTAGCCTGCACTGTCTAACTAGAATGTTTGCTGTTTTACAGAAGACGTCCACCTGGTGATGTCCTCCCTGCCTGTGTCCCTGTCACGCCCGAGAGACGGGAAGACTGAGAGTAAGTTGTTGTGTTTGTTTGGCTTTCTAAAAGTCTTAAAATTGGTAACAAATATGTAAAATATGTAGAGATGGGACAAGATCTCATCATCATCACAACAAAGAGTCGGCACCTCCGATGGAAAGCTGCAGGTCACGCTAGCAAGCGGCTGAATGACTGCACAGAGCTGCCGAATCCTACACGTATCACCGATTAAGAAAATAAAATTGGAGAACGAAGTTAGTACAGAGCCGTGGGTGTATGGTGGTGAAAACGGGGATTGATCAGCAAAACACGTCTTGAAATTGCTCAAACATCCACGAATCACTCCAAATACAACTTCGGGTGAGTAAATGGTGAGGGGAAACAACTATCGCATGGTTAAAAGCTCTGAAAAGTCGATTTTGCGTCGTTGGTCTGCTTTAAGAAAAATAGCGGTCCTTAAGAAAATTTAAGTTACATACTGCAGCTTATACGATGAATTCAAATCCTGTTTCCCCTGCAAACTGGCTATGTTTACATGCACACTGAAATCTGAATAATCTTATTTCTGGAGCTTTAATATTATTTAAATGACATGCAAATCGCAAAATCTGATGTGAGCAATCAGAGGGACCAAATTCAGAAAGAAATGTGATTATTTTCCTGTTTACATGTCACTTTAATAGTCTTTTATCTGATCTGGAGTGGGCACGTAACCACGGCCACTGTCACTCTTTACTCCATTCCACTGCGTCCTACATAAAGCCTTCAATAGCCAATATTTTTTAAAACGCTCCACAAAAGAGGTACAAATAAGGCAAATGTGTTTTATTTTGTTTACTGCAAACTAATTAAAACTCAACAATGACCTTTTAAACTTACCGCGTTCTGCCTCCCCCACGCCCATCTTAACTCATCTAAAATGAAAGAATCTCTTAATTAATGCCAAAAAGTTTAAATGCCATCTACACATAATTTCTACAGGACAAGGACCTATTGCAACTTTATTTTCTTCCTCAGTTCAAATAAATAAAAAATAGTAAAGTTGGTTCTTAACGCACACCAGAGACTTGTGATTCTGCTTGCTGGATCCGAACAAGGAATCTGACAGAGCAGAGGCGGAACAGCTCCTACAAGAAAAGCTGTATTCTAAGTCAGACCAGAGAACCATGGCGTTTTCTGGATACAGGCCAAACCACGAGATATTCTCTCTATGAAAGTTGGCAGCAGCAGGGGAAATATGCAAAGAAGTGCACCTTATTATGTATTAGCTGCATGGGCTAAAAGAGAAATAGAAAAATACGCTTTATAATAAACTCAGACACTTTGTTATTGGTATTTCAGGTTTTATAAATTGATGTCTGGAAGTTAAAGTTGCACTACGTAACTTGTTTGGTGGACGGTGAGCCACTTGCTTGTCTCCGTAAAGATGTTACTAAGCTTTGTGTTTGCATCCGCAGACATTCGTAGACGCAAAATTCTCTACCTCTGCTGCTACAACTCGATCACTTGGCGATGCGACTCAGAGTAACGTCATGTTTTGGTAATTTAAATCTGGCCATCTCACCAGTAACATGTAAAAGAGGGTGTCTTGTGGTCACTAGATGCTCACCAGATGCACTCAAGTTTGTAAATCTCAAATAAAAGTTGGTTAGCTTTTAGCTCAGATGCCAGTTTCACGCTAATTATCATCTAAAATAAAACACCAAAAGGTTTACACACTCAACAATGACTTTTAACAAGGCTTTGACCTCATGTAAATGTGGTGGATGGGTTGGTACCAGCTGACAACTTCTTCATTATTCATAATTTGTGATTTTTGCAGGCTAATGCTGTAGGAAAAAATACAAAAGATTGACTCTAAAATCTAAAATCTTCCCGTACTAGCCAAGTTGCTAAGTGGTTGATTGCAAGAGCATTGAACGTTGCATCTACTAATTGTCCATGTATCTATCTATTTCCATAGAAACCAGCAAGTTACAGGTCAGATTTGTGGAGAGGCGAGCCCGCTCACAATAAGAATGCGTGTTTACCGAGGTATTTTTGAGCAGTAACAACGCCTGTATTTGAATAAATGCGAGCTAGATATGTTTAATGCTATTCTAGACAAAGCAATAACATCGCCATGGAGACAAGCAGGTGGCTCCACCAGAAAAGTTACGTAGGAGTCGTGCACTGTTAACTTCCAGGAATAAATTTAAGTTATAAAACATGAAATGCCAATACTAACTTCAAATCCAAATAAAAAGCCTCAACAAACCAGATTTAGGTGCAATAACTTTTTAACAGTAAAGCACCCTCGACTGGTCATTTCTAAACAAAGTGTGGGCAGTGCGCTGTCTGCTATTGTTGTTGCCATTAGCGTAGCACTCGATAGCCACTTTGCGCTAATAACAGACATGACTCAATGCAGAAAAAGCTTTGAAAACATGAAAAAAAAATAATTACCACGAATTACATTGTTAATAATAGTGTTTTTCATCCACAGATTTTGAACCCACAGTGACCCAAATAGGAATTGCATACATCTACTTAGCATTTTAATAGATTTTATGCTAGCATGTTCACAGAATGGGAATGACACAGGTAGATTTTGCTCTGTAGTGAAGGCACCTGCCGATAGCGTGGCATTGATTGGTTTGTTGGTAGGTGTGAGGTTGACGTTGATGTTGGCATGTTGTCGATGTGACATGTGGCCATTTTGCACTTGAACGGAGAAGCAATAGACAGGTGGAAGAGTGTCCCTCCTGGTATGACATGGGCATCATTAGAAGAAGAAGATCTATGTGTCCTGCTAGCTTCATTGACTAATTTGCTAATTAGCGCTGTCCAGAGGTGGCTAGTAATTAGTTATATTTCCTCTGCTACTGAACACTGGTGAAATAAATCTCATTGCAAAACACAAGGAAGGAAAATAAATATTGTTATTGGCTGTTGTCATAGTTCACAACCATAGACTGTGGACTAAAGGGAGCGTGACGTCACCAATAGCGTTCGGCTCCAGTCAAACGAAGCTCATCGAGGCTAGAGCAGTTATAGGGGCGAATTTGGAGCCGAGTTCCATATTTGGAAATCCGACCGCGAGTATCATAGCAACCAAAGATTTGACCGTGAGTATAATAGCAACCGAAGAGCCAATCCAGAGCGAAGCTGCTGAAGGTAACGCCCCTTTCCACACACACTGCTGGTTTAGCAGGGAGTGGGTGCTTAGCAAGGCTGTCAGTCAAACCTGTTGCTAAAGCTAGCGGGAGCTGTTATTAATGTTTATATCTTGAGTTACAGACAAAATAGGGAAATAAAAACACCAGGATCATGTAGAGCGGGTTAATAAGAACATTTAAAGCCCAAAATGATGAGCCTGACAGCAGCAGCTACAGAGAGAGGGGTGACAATTTTCCAGTGTAAAGTGAATCGGAGCCAGAGTCGATGGAGCCGGAAGCGCGCCCATGATCACTCCCTATTTGGAACGCGGCGGCTAGCGGGTTAGCTATGTCCATCTATATTTACAATCTATGTTCACAACATATTAAGACTCATTGGCATCGTTGAATTAATAGCACATAATTGTAGCTAGCCATCTCTCTCTCCAGAGCTCAGAACACTTGGTTACACCTTGTGACATCACTGGCCGGTAACTCCACTGTTATTATTTTTAGTCTAATTTAAATTACGTCACTTTTTCTTAGTGCACCAACTTTAGCTGGGGCTGTTTTAACTGTCAGATTACATTATTTGTTGACCTGTCTTATGGTTATTAGCTCTGCAATTACTGGGCCTATCCACATGAAACATAAACTGGCAGTTTCAAAGTCTATCAGTATAAATACATAAAGGTGATTTTCACAATAGCTTCAGAAAGTTGTCGAAAGGACTTTAAGCCACAAGATTAATACGGCAAGTTTGTGGACCTAACCCCTAACAAGTAATTATAAAGTTCAACTTTGTGGATTTTGTCTTTGGATATTTCTTTGTAAAACTGCGAGTCTCCCATAGCGTTATATAAGCCCCTTCCCTCCATCTGAAATTATGACATCATCCAATTCGAGAACATGAACACTACCTTTTAACCGTCCCTCTGCAGCCTGACCTTATCTCACTTCGCCTGCACTCGCCTGAACTCCCCCGGGTCGCCGCTGCCTCTGATCCTGATCAATAGCTGCAATCTAATATTAACGTGGCTGTGTGTAGGCCTTCTGAGAGCGTGCATATAAAACACTCTGCCTGTCACCGTGATTAGTTTACTGTGTTCTCCGGTTCAACAACAAGAAAACGATCCCTAACACTGCAACTTGCTCTGTTTGCTACTTTCCGACCAAAAAGTTAACATACGCAACCTTTTTCTTTATGTTTAATACTCATACACACAGAAGCAGCAATATATGTGGAATTATGTAGTAAAGAAACAAATGGTTAAATAACTCAATTACATATTATTATATTATATATTCAGTTTTTTCAAAGTATCCACCCTTTGCTTTGTTGACAACAATGCTAACGCTTGGCCTTCTCTCAGTGAGCTTCATGGTAAAGTCTCCTGAAATGGTTTTCACTTCACATGGGTGCCTTGTCAGGGAAAATAAATGCCAAAAGTGCTGCTATTTTTCAAAATCTAAAACATGTTTTGAGTTATTATTTTGTGGCTGTTTTTTGTTTTTTTATTATTCATTCATATTTTTGATGCCTTCAATGAGAATCTACAATTTGAATAGTCATGAAAAAAAAAAGCTAAAATGAAAAAGTGTGTTCAAACTTTGAACTGGTATTTTCAACTAGGTATCATCTAATAAAATGCAACTGCCAAATGGAAGCCAGGACTAAACCAGGCACATACAAGACAAGACCAGAACAAAAACCGATCTAAAACAGGTCTACATTGGACCAAGCCAATGTAACATGTAACCAGGTCTGAACTAGGACTAAATCGGTTCTAAACTAGGAATATACAGTACAGTTTTCCTGACATAAGCAGACTTTCCAGAGGCATAAAGACTTGTATGGCCCCTAAATGCTGAATATCCCTTCCTTAAAATCCTGTGACCCTGTATTTGAGCACAGTTTGTCTCGTTCCAGTACAGATATATTGTATATGCAGCCCTTGAGGCCAAAATATGTCCACTGCATGCTGTCTGCATTTAATTATAAAGTGGTTTATTGTCTGATAATCAGGAAAGGCACAATAGCATGCTAGTTGTCGTTAGCTTTACCCTGACAGCAAATCAGAAAGTTGTGAAAAGTGCTTGTAGCGGTGAATAATTAGGATACTCTGAGTGCATAAGCTAAGTGAGGCGTAAAGGCCGACGTACATCAGAGCTGAAACCCACGCAGCAACACACACTTAATGCCACGCGTCACCGCTCTTAAAAAGGCTTTAACAAAACATTTTTAAATCGGAGTTTTATCTGCAAAGTACTGCGAGAGGCGAGGAAAGGCGCTGGTTTGAGCGGGTTATGGTGAGTTGAGTGGGAGACAAGAGTTACCTGCACAGACAGAAGCGGGAGAGGAGCCGGTGTTCTGCAGAGTTGAACACCGATGCTTTCGTGCCTCTTCTCAAAGTTTACAGCAGTGTTTCTGTCGGTCACGGAGCAGAGACGTGTCTGTACTCACCGGAGAAGTGCAAAGTGCATGTGTTTTCATTCGACAAACCACTGCAGACTGTTTCAGATGATCTTGCATAAGGTTCCTTAAAGTTACTAAACTAAACTAAATTAGGTGTATCTTTATCTTTAAACTGTCTAAATTCAAACTCGTACAAATACTCTTGACTCTCAGCGAAATAAAATAGAAGTCAAGGTAACTATGGCAACATATCTCCGATGGTTTTCGTATTACAATTTGAGAACCACCGACAACTCTCCTTTGACATTTTGAAAGCATAAGCTGTAGCGGCTGATTTGCAAGTGCTGACTATACAGTATGTTATAATCAAACAGGAGTTCCTTGTTACGGAGTTGGAGCGAGGAGCCGTTAAAGCCGTGTGAGGGAATATTTTTGAAGAACAATGGGGAGGGTGAGATGAAAAGATGGTTCTGTAGACGGTACACAAAATCTCCAGGCAGGACTTTCATGTTGAAGCTTGGTACTATTTTTACTGTAAGATGTGGGGACAAAAGCTGCTGGATCAGACTTTTCAGGTTCACTCCTTCAGAATTTTGAATATTGTACAATGCAATGGCCAAAACAGTGTCCACCAGCCTATTTCAACTTTTTGTGTCTCATAAATTGTGTTCAAAATGTGAGCGTAATAACCAAATGTGCAGCTTCTGTGTCAGTAAGAAGTTAATGTTTTGTTTTTAATGTTTAACCGCAAACCGAAAATAGTTATTAAATATTATTCTCATGTTATAATGTTTCCTCTTAAAAAATATCCATGGGTTTGATGAAGGACCGTTGCCATAGTGACTAACAACTTAAAGGTGCTGTACCTGATTAGTCAAGAACATGCCTGCTGTCTACTGTTTGGTTTTTGGCTTTCTTGAAAAAGAGTCAGGCAGTTGGTTTCCCATGATTCTTAGTAACAATGTGTCTGATTGGACGAAACTATCAATAACTCCTGTATTAGTTATCACCTGTGAAAATAATATGTAAACTGAATAGATTATATTTTACAGTCTTGATGTTTTTATTATTTTTCTTAGCTTTTACCGCGATGTAAAGAGCATTTATCTTGACAAGAATTAATTAAAATCGGGTACAGGCCTTTAAAACAAAATATTATCTTTTGAATGGGAAAAAGTCTCCAGAATGTCACATATTGTAACATGTTATTTCACTTATTCAGTAATAAGTGTTGTTAAAAAAAAGTTATAAAAAAGTATTAACTGTTGTCTTTAAAGTCCATACACTTTTAACCACACCATTTTAACTCTTAAATTGCCTTCATTGCACATCTAACTCACTCTCCTACAGCCATGTCTCTTATCAGTCTCTGTATGTCTTCTCTCTAGATCTCAAAGGATCGGTTACGGCAAAAAACGACATCCGTGTGGAGATTGTTCACAAGGATCACAACGCAGCACGGGAGAATGAGGAGCACGCCAATATGAAGCAGATGATGGTAAGCTCTAGGGCCTCAGGTACGAAGTGTTCTCACAAACAAAAAGGTACTTGAGACTTCTTCAGAAGTTTCTGAAAATCTGAAAATGTGCTTTAGGAAAAACATATCAAAAACAGGGAGGGCAGCACTTATGTATTGAAATTCTGCTGTTTTGTTGTAGTGCTCATAACAAAGTATTTGTTATTTTTGAATTTTACTTCCAGACTTCAAAGTATTTTGTATAAAAACATCTATCTGATAGAATATTAGTAATCAATGCTTGTATTGTGCTGGGACAAGCCTAAAACAGGCGTACACACTCCTGCAGCTCTGTGCAGGAACCAATCACAGCCACTGTGGTACCTCACATACCATATATGGACATTTAGAGGGCGTGTCTTTGTATTTGCACAGTAAATTTGATGTAGCCTTGGTAAAGAGTTATTGTGATGTTCATAAATAACAGTTGGTAAATCAGGCATATGTCTGCATGAGAACATAATGTGTTTTTTTTACAAAAAAAAAATAAAAAAATCTTGTTTGAGGCCATATGTCCAGAGCCTCGTGTCACTGTATAGGAGGCTGTGTGGACAGAGCTGTAATTCCCAATTTGTTGGCTCTAAATCTCTACTTCAGTTACCCATTATTAATATGGCACTAACACATCTCCGACACGTTAGTGCCATATGAACCATCTCACACTTTGAGGACCTCAGGGACCGGCCTCCTGCTGGTGCCCAGAGTCAGGACTAAACATGGGGAATCAGCGTTTCAGTTTTATGCAGCTAAAACCTGGAACAAGCTTCCTGAAGATGTGAGACAGACCTCTACTTTGACAATGTATAATCCAGGCTCAAAACTGTTTATCTGTGCATATGACTGAAAGGGTTTTATTCTGCACTCTTCTCCTTTAATGTTAACTTTATGATGATTATTTGTGATTATTTATGTTGTGATTTGTTGTATTGTGATTTTAATGTCTTTCTTATTCTGTATTCTGTGTACGAATTGTGCTGTACAAATAAACTTGCCTTGCCTATTAAGAGCCTTGACTTTTTAAAGTAATTCAGTACCTCTATAACACTCTGACGTAGCCCTAATGGTCTCTTTACTTTGACTGTGAACTAGTGCATTTCTGTGAGTGACACACTGTATCCGATTCTACAGATCGACCGAGGGGAATTCCAACAAGAACCTGTCCTGAAACAGCTGGAGGTGCTCCCAGAGGAGGAGAAGGAGTTCCAACACATCAAGGTAACTATGGCAACATATGGGAAAGTGACTGTGGACCAAAGACAAGTCAAAAAGTTCTGAATCATGCCAGAGATTGTTTGAGTAGAAGTTAGAGTTTTATGTTGATCAGTAGTTCATTGATTAGATAAATTATAAGTGCAGGTTTTAATGTTTTTGTAATTATTACTTAGTTCAGTGTGTTAAATATTTATCATAGTTTTACACCAGTTAAGTGGCAGTTTGCGGGAGAAAAAAGTTGAGGAGAAAAGTACAAAAATACAGGAAGTAGAGTCAAGTTATATAACTGAATACTTTTACCTAGTCATCAACAAGGAACATTTATACTCAAGGGACACATTTTTCTTCTCTCATTTAACAAAATAAAGGTGTTGTCACGTATTGCTATTAATCAGATCTAACTTTTGTGGAATTTAGACAGGTTTTGCCCCGTGTTAACATTATGGTTGCTAGGTAACAGCAATTACCACTACGTACGTCATGACTACTGTCCATGTCCAACCAGGAAGTAAAATTATAAACTACTAAAATGAAAATACTAGAAGGAACTAGTCAAGATTTTTAGTAAAGTCCTTAATATAATGATGTTGATTATGTTGTGAAATTAATATTCTAACCTGTCCTATTTACTTTTAGCGGTTTGATTTTGTCAAGGCAATGAACGGAGAGGAGAGGCTGAGGAGGCTGATGGTTCTGCTGTTCTGGTGGATCTTGTTTTATTGCAGAGACTTTGTGTGTAATAAGGAAAAAAATCTTGACCTTAAAATCGAATCTACTCAAAATGAGATTCAAGTTACTGCTTTCAGAGAGCGGAATGTTATTTGATGGAATTAACTGAATAAATGAAAATCAGCTGTGAGAAAATTAGACAAAAAAACTCTTTTGCCAATGTATTAATTACACAAAATAGTTTGACAGCCGCCGTATGTTAGCTCATTATCCACACAATGGCTACTTTATTAGTTACACCTGTTCCACTGGCACAACTAGGCTACTGTGTAATACCTGCCGACGTTCTACTTGAGCTTGGAAAGAATTTGGAGAACTGAAGAGTCATTTCTAACTTTTATCAACAACAGAGAATTTCGTAATTTGATTCACTTTCGATCGATTCCTGGCTCTGACAGTCTGCTGAATTATGCTCCCCATACCCAGAATTTACACCTGGAGCTGCAGTGACCGTAACATAGGCAAAGCTGTAGACACGTGTGTATTTAAAAGTGTCAACTTACACCAGAGGCATCAGAACTGCTCCTGCAACGTTTAAACGCCAAACTGTTTTGTATTGCTACATATTCATTGTTGATTAGAGTTATGGACAAGATGCTTTACGTAGCAATAACAGGCCGTATCTGTGGTGCGTTAATTAGGCCACTCTGCATTTAGGTTTCGGTGGCACATGCCTTTTCCTTTCTTAAGTTGTCCTTGTTGTTGACGAGTCACTGTAGTGGTGTAAAAGAACTTATTTCGAAAGAGCATCAGAAGTTTATTTTGACACCATGCGCATATTTCCTGTCTTTCTTACTAAAAAGCCTGGAGACACTGAAAAACTAGAACTCCAACCTAATTTGAGGGACGTGTAGGGTAATGACACACGTATGACGTTGCTGGTGTAGACTGTCTGACCGGTTCAAATGAAAAGCGATTACGTGCTGTTACCGCTTTAGTTACCCTGTCCAATAAAGCCAGGCAGAATACAGTAAATCTTATTAAAAACAAACATTTTTGAATATTTTCATGAACAATAACTAGTTTAACTGGTTGGGAATGATAACTTATAAATACATTTTGATGAAAGGGACCTGGAAATATCAGAAAATTTGAAAGAAAATTATATCTTAAATACTATAAACATTAAATATATACAATTTATGTAATTTTTTTGAATGCTTCTTTTTTTGCATCTTTTTTATCGTATTCCTTTCCTTTCAAAACCAGTTACTTGGAATGGGCGATACGTCGGTTTCAGTATTGGTATCGGCCGATGTCGATATTCAATACCGATATTTTCTCTGTGTGCTCTTTATCAACAGACTAATGGGTCAAAATGGAAATAGAAGAGTGTTACATGTCTGTATGTTTGCACAAAAATGTAACAAAAGGTAAATATCGGTTATCGGCCACAGCATTAGGCCAAATGTGGTTATTGGCTCAAAAAAATCCATATCTGCCCATCCCTACCAGTTACATCACTGTTACTAGTAGATCTTACCCAAGGACAACGTTATACGCTCAGATCAGATTCGAACTGCCTACCATCTTGTTAATAGACCTAACCCACCACGCTACTGCCGCCATCATATCTTTTGTATATGCATAGAATAATAGCGCTTTAATACCATAATTACATCGTATACACAGGTAAATTGTGCGTAATGAAGCTTTACCTCTTGCATAATCAAATTACCCTCAGCGCATGAGTTGTGGGGGCTCTGGGGACAGACAAAGAGGGAGATAAATGGTCGCGTCCCTGGTCATTTTCCCATTGAACCCGGTGGGAAAATGAGCAGGAGAAACTAAGTGAGTGATTTTTTAAATGCAATTCTACATTAGCTCAATAGCAGCTTCAATGGGATGATTTAGACACTGTTATTAGTCTAAGCCGAGCACTGCCTCCTGGTCAGGAAAGTCACACCAAACAATACGCCTTGCATTTTACTTGTGTTAGATAGCGAATGCGTTGTAAATGTAAATTGAGGGGTATAGGCAAAAGTTTAGCCTGTAAAATAGGGCTGCAAAATTAATCGCTATCTAATAGAAATCACAATTTGAATGGACACAATTAGCCAATCCAACATGTTCTGAAATGTGATTCTAGTATTAGTCTGTCAGTTCATATAACAGTCTCTGTGTCAGTTACTCTAAATGCGTTCAAAATGTGAACTTTGAACAGAATCCCATTATTAAAACAGAAATTACAAATCTAATTGCAATCAGAAAAATCGCAATTCGATATGTTTCTCCAAATTGTTCAGCCCTACTGTAAAACCAATATATGCCTTTTTTGTGTGCACCATTCACTCAAATAAAAACATAATTGAATTTACTAATTTACTAATGCTTATACTGTTTATAGCATCAACATTTCATATTAGCTAACCTTAAAGGGGCTGTACATGTTTTTTCATGGTATAAAGTAAAATTTGTTTTGCCCCAGTACAGATATATTGTAAAAGCAGCTCTTAGGGTCAAAATGAGACCGCTGTGTGTTGTCTGCATCTAATTATAAAGCGCTTTATGGGGCTCAAATAGCTTTCTAATTGTAATAAACAATGACATTATAAGCACGCTTCACAACAGATGCTAGAGCTGAGCTAGTCACTTTCCTGCTAATGGCTAACGGTGAACCAGTGTTACTTCCTGGTTCACGGCCTGTGGAGCTCAAGAATCCTGCAACTCCTGCCACCATTCATTTTTTCTGTAGACTTTCCAAAAAAAAAAAAAAAAAATCACATTAAAAGTTTTAAAACTTGCTTGGGGCTGTTCAGCTATGTGGTAATTAATGGCCACAAGACTTAAAATTTCATTTAAAAAGCTATTTCTGAAACTTTAAAGGAAACACCGAAGTTCTAAGAACATTTGTCAAAGTTTGTGCTTCAGTGTTACCACATTGCTGATTAGCCTGCGTTGTGCCTTTAAACTGTTAATATTAGAATTTTTTGAAAAGTGTAAGAGAAAAATGAATGGCAGAAGGTAATGCTAGAATATGAAGTCCAGAGGGAAGGTCTGCTGTGATTGGTCATTCGAAGTGATGAAGCTTAGGAACAGGGTTCATTTTTTAAGTAAGGAAACCCCCAAAAGGGGTTGTGGTTAAGGTTAGGGAAATGTTTTGGGTAAACTAACATGTTAACAGAAGTAACTTTTTAAAAAAACATTTGTCACCTACTAATGTTAATCTCAACTTACACCATAAAATAAAACATGAAACAGTCACAGATATAACATTTTAGGCCTGTTCATAGCAACAGAAGCTAACAAATTACTGTACCACTTCCATCCCTCATGACCTGACTGTCTAGCACTAACCCTGGTTGAATGTAAATGTTGAGCTCCATAGGCAACGGAAGTAATGCTGTTGTGCTATTAGCATGCTAGTTGTTGTTAGCAGCAGCGTGACCTGGCCCCTGAAAGTTGTGAAAAGCAGGGCAGGGCTGGACTGGCCATCTGGAGCACCAGAACTTCTCCCGGTGGGGCTGAGGCTTTTTTGGCCGGTCACTCAGACCTGTGCCTAACACCACACACGGCCCTGATGTAACGTTTCAGTGGCCCGCTCACATTCAGCTTTCACTGGCTGTATACGCTCTACGCTGAGCTCACCGCAGCCCCACGCACATGTGGTCCTAGCCCCACCCTTTGTCCCCCAGGCCAGCCCAAAGCTGACAGGGTGAGGCTGACATGGGAGCGCCAGCCCGTCCTGAGCGGCAGCGTGTTCAGAGCTACTGCTGGTGGTGAGCCTGTTCACTGAAATCACGCTGAAATCAAGGCATTTTGTGAACACTAGGAATGTTTCCAAGACATTCTACAATCTTCAGTCTTCTGGTTCTAGTTATTTCTAGCTCACGGAAAAAAGGGTTTAGCGCTTTCTTACCTGATTTCAGCAAAAGAGCAAAAGCTGTTGTTTTTTAAGAGACACAAACATGAGATCAGACGTCCTGACACACGTGTATGAAGCCTGTTGTGTTTAGGGGCCACTGCAGACCACTGCTGTCCACTGCTGCGCTCTGAGGATCCAGGGACGAGCACAACAAGCACACACTGGGTCCTACCGGGGGACAAACTTATTTATTTTATATAGTAATTGGTTTAATTTCTACCAATTATCATAATTAAAAACCAACAACATTTAATTACAAATAATAACACTGGCTAATTGAAAATAGCCAAAAGTGCTAGGGTCTTTTTAACAAATACAGGTCAATAAAAACAGGCCAGCAACAATACCATCATACTAATAATCAGTTTTGGATCAAATCACACCAGTTATAAACAAATTATACACACATTAGTATGCTTGGCCTATAATATCAACTGACATTAAAAAATGTCATATTTTTTGTTTTGTTTTTCTCTGAATCACTGCAATCAGGGGGCCAGTGCAGACCAAAAAGTCCAGGGCCGATTTCTTCTCCCAATCAAGCCCTGCAATGAGGAACAAGTTTGGACCACTGCAAACTGTTTAAAATGAACTAGCTCTATTTTTCACATTTTTAAGACCGTAGAAATGAGATACATCCCCTTGAACTAGCTCTAGCGCATACAATTTGGTGTCACTGCAAGCATCTCATTTCACTTCTGGAATTCCAGCCATTCTATTTGTCTCTCAGAAAACCACAACAAACATGACAAGACAAATCTATGCCCTACGATGATAAATCACATCACTTATTGCCAAGACGCTGCATTATGTTTTGGCCGTGCATTCACTGAGGTTGCCATTTTCCCCCATTTTATTATTCACCAATCAATGTGCGCCCCCGCCATGCCTTCTTATTATACACTGCCACGGCCAAGTCACTGTCTCTCTCATCCATTCTGCTCAATCCGGCCTTGTTCCTAATTAACTGGCCTCCGAGTACATTCACTGAGAGAGCACTTAAGGAATGAGACTCAATGCTACTTACTCAGCTTTTGTTTTAAGCACAGGTAAACATCCTACGAAATTCCCAAAGACTTTTAACAAGCTACAGTTACTAAAGTTTTCAAAAAGTCAAGTTGAAAGTTTTTCAGTTCGAGTAAATACAGACAATTAGATTTTATGAGTTGTGGGTGGTGTGAATAGGCCAGTTTAATCAAAAGTTTAGGTTCAAAAGTATTTTCAATGCAGTAAAAGTTTGGTCATTACAAAGTTGTTGTTTTTTTCTGTAGTAATTGCATTTTTACATTACTTTCATTGCGAGGTTTGGGTGCCATGCTTTAACACGCCGGTCATAACGTATTGCTGATATAAGGTTACAAATTGATTTATGTGCGGCTTTTTCTCACATTTTTGCAGGGTAGCTATAATGCAATATGCAGTGACAGAAAAGCCTATATATGTGATACCAGACATAATATAGTGCAACACGCAGCATTCATTAGCCGTAGGTGGTTCAGGAGTGATGATGACTCACACCATTTAAGCCCGTTGTCTCATGGAGCACAAATGAGGCTGGTTATACACTGTTTGTATTCATCATCTCCTCATGTTCTGCTGTCGTTAATGTCTTACCTGACCCTCAGGTAGAGAGAGTGTTTACAGGAGCATTAGAGAAGCTAGTGAGGAGGAAGGTCCAGTTTAACTCTGCTCACAAATGGTTTTCATTGTTTTTTCTAAAGTCAGTCCCAAGAGGGAAGTATGGCTTTGATTTCATTTACATAATTATTGTAGATTGTCTGCTTTTCTGTAAGCAAGGACTGTCATTAAAACAGCTACAGATTTTAATTTGTTTGCAAAGTATTAATGTCTCAGCAAATTCCCGTTGTGCCGACAATGCAACTTTTTTTCATAAAACTTGCACAGTTCCAGGAGCTTAAAAAGTCCAAATGTCAGTTTGACATGTACAGTGACAGTCTCATTGTTGAAATAACCTTGTGTCTGCCCGCAGGACCCCACTAATGGCTACTACAGCGTCAACACTTTCAACGAGCACCACGCCACCCCAACCATGTCCCTGACCACGAGCCAGACGCCCGATGTGGTGCGCAGCCCTCCGTCTGGATCCATGACCATCGGCAAACAGAGAGTGCCCACCGGCATGTCCTTCACCAACATCTACAACACTCTGGGGGCGGGGCCTAACCGCCTGTACGACTACGGCCAGCGATTCGTGCTGGGCATGGGCAGCAGCTCCATCGAGCTGTGTGAGCGCGAGTTCCAGCGCAGCTCCCTCAGCGACTCCAGCTCCTTCATCGACACTCAGTGCGACAGCAGCGTGAGCAGCTACAGCAAACAGGACGGATACGTGCAGTTTGATAAGGACAGCAAGACCTCAGCCAGCTCCTCCTCCCACTACTCCCAGTCCTCCTCCCAGAACTCAGACCTGACCAGGCCCCTGCAGAAACGCATGCAGACCCACGTCTAACAACGGGGAGCCTCCACAGCCATCTACCTTCACACCGAGATACTCTAAGACAGGGACGTTTAGAAATGCCAACCTTTGAACCTGAACTCATAAATGGAACTGCTTGGAATACTCACCATGAGCCAATGTCAATACTACTCATGACAATCATTTGTCTGCTTTTTGCTTAAAACTGACAACATCTGACAAAGTTTAGGTCTATGCTGTGCTGTAGATGGACATATAGTAGTTTGGACTGGACTGGATGTGGGGGTTGTTAATGCAGAACCCAACCCCAGGGCTGAGCACACTTGTAGGGTAGTACTAAAGGCATTGTCTAACAGACAGTTGTCCAAGATCCTGAAGCCATAAAGCTAGACCACTATTATTGATCACCAACAACACATGTGCTGGTAAAAAAAGCCATTCATTTCAGCAGTGATACTGCCCCTGTATTCAGTCCAGTCCCAGCCTGGTATAGACCCACTCTTGGATCAGCTGGCTCCTGTTGTACCCCACACAATCAGCAGCTACAGTAACTGTTTTGTACTTTACAGACTGCCTTTGGCACCTTTTGGTCCAACTTAACGTCATGTTCCACCAAGAGGATGGTATTTGATGGAACAGGAGACATTTTGTATTTCGGATGAGCTCTGGGTGCTGTGGGAATCAACAGCCATTTGTGCAAGCATAGGAACCTTTTGATAAACATGTAAGCACCATGAGAGAGAAGACAATACGAGCTGGCAGTGGTCACTCATGATTCCAACATATGTTCCTTGACGAACTTCCCATTTGGAACAGAATGGGATTCATTTTTGTATTATGTGCTGTACATTATTTTTGGCTACTCTTTTTGTGAGATTCTTATGCTTCATGTGGGATGACTTTTCAGCTCAGAATGCATGGAGATGTGGACGTGCCATCTTGTGCATTGCCATTGAAAGCTTGTGGCTTCTGCTTTGTGGGGGACCTTGTTTTGACTGACCTTCTGATGTTTACAAGGATGCAGAGAGCTGTTTTTCCCGTTCAGTGTGACACTCGCAGCTCCCGTGGACTCTTGGAAGCTGCGGGAGAAGTTCTCATTTCCGTACATTTCCGGCTAATATCGTCGTTGTTTACACTAGCGCTCTGTACAACCCAGCATTTCGTGTTCTGCGACTTTTGACTACTGAAAGAAAGTAACATTCTTTGTCTTGATTTTTTTTCTCTTTTATAGTTGCAGCCCACTGTTTTAAGTGAGCCTCGAGTTGCTGTACTTTCGAAGGCCTTGACAATTAGCCTCTCGAGAAACAAGCAAAGACAAGCAAACTCGCGTCCTATCTCAATTTCGGAGCGAATTAAGATTAGCTGGATGGTTATGAGTGTCTGGGGTGGCATAATGGACCATCCGTCAACGCAGGCGCCGCATAAAACTGTCCTCGAACAAGCGCGGGACATCCAAAGGGCATTCGGCCGACACAAACAACAGACGACTCCAAAGTGACGCGGATCCCCGATTGTGAATCAAGCACAAAAGTGGTACATTGCTTAGCTACTCACGTTCTCCAAATGACTCTGACTGAATAGCATGGGTTGATGTACTGTCATTACTAAGCACTTACGAGATGTATTAGGCTCACTTCTACTGTGTAATAAATGATCGTCACTGTCACCCTCCATCGGGGCTGTTGCGTCGTGGACATTCATGCATTACTGTAAAAAGGAAAACGGTTTTGTGCCAACATTGTGTTTTGAATAAAGAAAACTCCAATTTACCTCAGAGTGAACCGTCTCCAGATGCTTATTCTCAGTGCCTGATCCGGTCTGATATGATGTGATCTATGACACAAATGAGTTGGTATAAAATTGTGGTGAAACGCTAAATGGGGATATTACACAGTATGTGTTCATATTTCACTTTCCCAACAAAGAAAATGGGATCAGAATGTGTTAAGGACTTGGAATTGGTAAAAAATGCAGTGTCGGCTTATCCTCCAGCTAGGTACTCCTGACCATGGTCCTGGTTCAAGATCTACAGGAAAAATAAAATGTAATAACAAAGGGTAAAAAGGATTAAAATAGTTATAGATAGATTTGTAAATCCCATACTTTTAAAGATATTTATCTAATATGACGATGATAGTAATGTATACGTTTGTTTGTGTGGGTTGTTTTCTACACTTGATAGAGAGGCCACCACCTGCTTGTCTCCATGGAGATACTATTTTACCTTTAATGTTCCACAGTATGTCTTAAAAATCTAGCCATTTCGACTGTAATCCGTCACTGATGGCACCAGACGAAGATACAGGTCAGATCTGTGGAGAAGTTCCACCAAGAGAGACAGACAAGCAGATTGAACCTACCACCAGAAAAGCTGCATCTTTAACAAATTTATTAGGGATATTTTTGATACAATTCCACTGCTGCGTTAACACAATATTGAGGGGATTTTTTTTTTTTTTTTTTTAATAAACCAGAATAACTAAAGTTTAAATGCCCATTTTTCAGATGGTCACTACTCAATACCACTTTGCAATGACAGGTCAAGAGTGAAATGGAAACCTTTTATAACTTGGTACAAAGAGGGTTTTAACTGAAGTTCGAGATCGTTTCCATTGTGAAGACAAGGACAACTCAACAAAGTGACAAAACTGCCCAGAATTTAAATTACCTACTGGAATCCTGCACATTTCGAAAGTAAAAACACATTCCATTCTCTTCTATCTACAATTCTTTGCACGCTAAATCTCTTTATACACTTTTCAACAGCAAAACGGAATAAATGTTAAAATACAATCTTTGTTCTCTAACCTCCCAAAGTCTAGCACTCAACCTTTAGCTGCTGTTATCTTGTTTACCAGGCGCTCGAGCCAGTTGTCTATGTAAGGATCAGCAGGTGGAATCATGCACAACGCAAACATGCATTTAGCAAAGCCATCTGAACTTTAGAGCGCGGCGGAGCCAAAGCACTGCCTGACAAAGACTCGCACTGCACGCTTAAGGATTCATGGAGACACTTCTGCAACTCAGGATATTGTTCACATCACAAGCAGAGAGAATCCTAATCCTTTATTTTCAAGAGACAGAGGAGTTTGGTATCGTGTAAGTCACAGAAACACAGATCCTGAGTTAAATGTATTCCAAATGAGTAAAGAGGTGTTATAAAGCTAAGCTAACCCTTTCTGTTTTCCTTTCACTGCTCCCTTTTTCATCACAAGTCATTGAGTGAATTAGCCGTGTCGTGAGTTTTTAGCAGTCCAATAAGATAAGATGGAAGTATCAATAAAATGATGACATTTCAATGTTGCAACACCAAAGTACACAAACAGCAGCAGGATAAAAATGATCAAAAATATGTGAGGTAAAAAAAAATATACAAAAATAGGCATTAAAAGCCCTGCACCCAATTTTTTTCTCCATGTATCTGAGCAAAATTTGTCTTGCCCCAGTATATTATATAAGCCACTCAAAATATCTCGACATCTAATTATAATGCATTTTCTTGTCCGGACGTGCGCGTTAGCATGCTAGTTGTTGTTAGTATTACTGTGAGGGTAAAATCTTGCCTCTGAAAGTAGCAATAAGCGCTTATGTAAACGCACCTAGATTAGATAGTAAATGCTGTACAATGTAAAAATGAATCAAATCCAAGTAGAACAAAACTAAGATATGAGTCTATAAAACTATTATGTACAGTAAATAAAAGGAATGTGGCCAAGCCGTCCTGTCAGGGGCCAGGCTGGAGTGAAGCAGGGCTCCGTAGACAGGAATAGTCCCAGAGAAGAGCAAAGGAAGATAAAGGGACACACTGCTCTGAGGGGCCACTCCGGAGGGGCTCTCAGGAGGAATGAAGTGGAGCAGGACACGAGCAGGGACATGGCCATAGCTCAAAACTCTGACAAGGAGTGAGGACAGGCTTCAAGGACATCTGCTGGGCAAATGTGGTATTGCATATTGAAAAAAAACAAAAAAACAAAAACATGATGAGGCACAGTTATATTGACCTGTTCTTCAGTGTGGGAGGGTGATCACATAGCAGCACATTTGATCAAAGTTGGAAGAACTATAGTTTGAGAACTGTACATTGGTGTGTCACTAAAGCCAGAAAAGGGCACTTGGACTTGAGTGAAGCAGTTCAAATAAGGCTAAAAACAATAGCTGTATGCTATTAGCAAGACTTGCTTTGTTGTAATGGCAGTTTGAGTGCTCATATGATCAGGTGAACAAGTATGGACTTTAAAAACACAGATATAAAGAAGGAGGTTTTGAGAATAGACAGCCCAAAAATACAAGACTACTCTGACATATGTGAACTCCATATTTTGATAAAGAAACATTATAACAGATTTGAAATTAAAAAAAAAAAAAAAGTTTATTTAAAGGTGCACAATGTAGATTTCTGGGGGTTCATCACACGTTTGTCTATGTACAGATATATTGTTTTGCCTGGATGGTTCCACAATACGGCATTACACTTATTCAATTACAGATGTTTTATTGCTTAAAAATACCTTGAAAAAATGCACATTCTGTGACTGAGTAAATTTGAATATTCCACACAAAGCAGTATCATCCCCACTGAGACAAGCAGCAGACCCCCCACCAGAAAAGTTACACAGTGCACCTTTAACACGCTACAGGCCCATTGAGTTTGCCTTACAGATTCTGAATTCTTCACCCAATCTAAACACACAAAAGCCTTCTTGAGTATCGACATTGCACATCAATCCACCTGATACCGCTGCTCATTTTATGGAGCGGAAAATGCTACGGGAAGTGAGAATGTACGCGATGAGGATGGATAAGACTGGCGTGCCCCCCAGAGTAGCGTGTTGTTCGGGGAGCTGACATCTGGACATAAATCTAAAGTTGTGAGTGGATTGCTCCGTTCACCATCGCACTTGTCCAGGATGAATTCGGGGAGTCAGCTGGGGTCTGCCGGGAGTGTTTCCAGCACTCCCACAATGATACGGGCCAGGAGCCAGCGTACATTTATCAGAGCGCCGTGCCGCTGATGTACTGGCTGTGTGTACATCCATCTGAATCATCAAGCAGCTCTGTGTCAACTCCCCCTGTGAGAGCTAGCAACGGGTAATGCAACGGAGCAATGTAATGAGTAATGCAGCAAAGCTATGTAATGGGTAATGTAAGGGGTAATGCAACAAAGCAATGCGTCAGGTAACGTAATGAGTAATAAAACATAACAGTGTAACAGGTGATGCAATGGAGCAATGTAATGGATAATGTAACAAAGCCATGAAACAGGTAATGCAACAAAGCAATGTAATGGAGTAACGTAACGGGTTATGAAACTAAGCTATGCAATGGTCTAATTTACGTGTAATGCAACAAAGCAATGTAACAGGTAATGAAACAGAACAATGTAACAGATAATGCAACAAAGCTATGTAATGGGTAATGCAACAAAGCAATACAACAGGTAACATAATGGGTTATAAAATGTAACAGTGTAACAGGTGATGCAGTAGAGCAACGGGTAATGTAACGGGTTATGAAACTAAGCTATGTAATGGGTAATGTACGGATAATGCAATGTAATGGTAAAGTAACTGAAATGTAACAGGTAATGCAACAAAGCAATGTATCAAGTAATGAAACAACGTAACAGATAATGAGTAATGAGTAATGTAATGAAACAATGTAAGGGGAAATGCAATGGAGCAGTGTAATGAAGCCATGAAACAGGTAATGCAATAGCAATATAGAGGTTATGAAACTAAGCTATGTAACAATGTAATGGGTAATGCAATGCAGCAATGAAGCAATGTAAGCGGAAATGCAACGGAGCAATGTAATGGGTAATGAAACCAAGTTGCGTAATGGATAATATAACAACAATAAAACGGGAAATGCAACAAAACTATGTAATGGGTAATGGAACGGAACAACACAACGGAACAACGCAACGGAACAACGCAACAGCTAATGCAACGGAGCAATGTAAAGGGTGCAACATATCAACGTAACAAATAATGCAATGGATTAATATAACAGGAAATGCAATGGAGCAATGTAAAGCATTTTTCACAACCTTCAGAGACCAGATCAGAGTTTTGCCTTCATGGTTAACTAGCATGCTAACACGCAATTTCTGATTATCGGGCAGTAAAATACTTATGTAGCTACAGTGTGGATTTCTCTCTTACACAGTATATCTGTACTGGGGCAAGACAGATTTTGCTCAAATACATGAGGAAAAAGTGTAGTACAGGGCCACTCAATGTAGACGATTTTCCCCATTTTAGCCCAATGTAAAATGTTTAAAATGTTCTGTTTTTTGTGTTTTTAAGACAGTAAAAACAGTACAGTACAGACAGTCCTTTTAAGTCTTTGTAATTTGCTAATTTTGACCATTCAAACTGCAGTTCTGATTTGATTGCAATTACCCTTTTACCCAATTACCTCCCTCTAAAGTATGAAATTTGACGTGTGATTTTTTTTTTTTTTTTTAAATATCCCTTAGTCCCCTATCTCACATATTGCCCAAAGACAGAAAAACAGCTGTATCGGATAGACACAGATATTTCTGGTCATTCACACTCTTTATGCTAGGTTAGGATCAGTCATATAAGGACAATGACAGATGTGTCCTTTTTCCAGGAGCAATTACTATAATTACCCTAATTACACTTTTAATCACCATGCTGTTTCCATTCTATAATTACTGCACTGTAAACTAATACACTATTGTTACCTTTTAAATAACAGAAAGGTATTAATTTGTAACCAATTTTACATAATCTGAGAGTTTGCTTTTTTCCTCTGATTAATGTGTCAGTTCAACTCTCACCTACAGCAATGTTTATTCATGTAAGACCAGCATGGCAAATATAGCATTTTACCTTATAGCCTACTGTACGTATGTTTCCGTTAGCATTGAGTCCCTGGATTCATCTCCATACATTCAGATGAACCAGCGCTAGCTCAGAGAGATCTTGTTGGCTCCCTACACTCTGTCTCACTCTATCTTTGCCCTGTCATCACTTATTTAGATTTACCCGTGTCAGTCAGTACTACGAGTCAAACTATATTAGCTTAGAAGCCTTGATGCTAGTTGTGGCCACGCTAAACCAGGCAGATAGTGCTTTTGTTTACCTGTAAGATTGATTTAGCGCTGCCCCTGAGCATTTGGAACAAGGTCATCATGTCAAGTTTGCAAACACAGCTATTTGAGAGATTTAGCTTGTTAGGGCCGCGGTATTTGCTGCCACTGCACATTAGCCATAGCGTTGTAAGGGGGGTCCAGAAAGGGGTAGTCAGGGGTAGAAATGACAGCGGGTTTGGTGGGGTTAAGCTAGGGGCATTAGCATCACTGTCCACAACAGTAAATGCTCTGGAGGAGCATGGGCAAATGGGAGGAGAGGTTCTGGAACTATAAGAGCATATATGGGGAAAAATACATATAAAATACATATAAAATATAATACATATAATATTATATATGTGTA
>KN469259.1:4003-70203 GCA_000787095.1 Periophthalmodon schlosseri
CGATTAAAGATTGCTCAAATATGCACGAATCACTCCAAAAACTTTGAGAGGGTAAATGAGAAGGGGAAACAACTATGACATGGTTAAAAAGTCTGAAAAGTCGATTTTGCATAATAGATCTGCTTTAGTGTTGTTTTGGCCTTGAATCATGATGGATCTGATAGTGTAGAATCCTGTATGAAATGTTTGTCCAAATTGGCTTATTATTAAGGCTAAATGATTTCAATATTCCTGCGTATTGTATTGCAGTTAGAATTTATGTATGTTTTAATTGGTGGTTTTCAGATTCTAGAATGTGATAATGTCATAATCCCAAATTGGGGGCAAGAGCCAGATTTTCTTATTAATTACATTGCACGTTGGCATGAAATATAGATAGAATAGAACTGACTAGACCCTTAAACTCACTGTATTACAACAAGAATCTGCATTTTAACAATATTAATTTTAACTTCCCCCATCTGTATTAAATATGATTGACCTAGAACGATCTGGAGCCTAGCAATAGCAGGGTTTTGTTTGAAAAGAATAAAGAAATATAAACTGCTAAACTAAACAAGAATGCCATTAACAACATTCAGATTGTGATTTTGAATTTCTGCATCCCTACTTATCATAAATTCTTTTGTTTCTTCACGACAACAAACGGTTAAATCTTTTTGTGAGCATAAAAATAGCCATAATCAATTTGCCAAACCTTAACATTATGAGCTTGGTTCTTCGCTTTGTGCTGTCACACTGCATAGGTAACACTATTTATATTGTCTGAAATCGCATCTAGGGAGGAGCATCCAAAATCAGATTTCTACACCAAGGCAAAATACTTGGGCTCAGAACGGCGTAAAAAAAAAAAAAAGTTATATTGTTAAACTGGAAGCCGTGTGCCCTAGATTCCCACAGTTCTGTAATCCAGCGTCTATGGTTTAGGAGCGATTCTGAAACAACAATACCTCTCCACACTCTCTCCTCCTCCTCCGCCGCAGCAAGTGACCTGTGACAGCCTCTTTGAGCAGATTGTATCCACTCACAAACGTCCAGCAAATATATCTCATTATGGCCAGCAGGGATTTTCCTCAAAGAATAACCCCAACCGCAGGGTGAAAAGTCACGTTCTGCTCCAGGAGAAACGGGTCGGACCAAATCCAATTGTGTGCAGTCGCCATACAACTATAGAGACAGAAAGTGGCTAGTATGGTTTATAGCCACACAGATGCAGCGAAAGGAAATGGATGACATATTAAATTGTCACGATAACCAATTTTAAAGTGCACAAAAATTGTCATGATGATTACTATATCGACTTCAGTATATGAAAGCTGGAACAATATATTTATCATCTGTGCCATTTCTGTGGATTAGTGGGGAGATTTTTACCATTTTTATGCAATAATGTAAGATTTGAGCTGTAATGGGTGGAATAATTAACTTCTTTGGCTAAATATCGGTTTGTTTCTGCTGTTTATTTGTTGCAGCTCAGGCCTCTTAATGATACTGTCTATTTAAAAATAACAGCTTTGTGACAGTGGCATGAAGTAGTTTCAATATTATAATTTATAATAATATAATATTTGTCTGTAGTGATATATTGTGGTTCAAAGTGTGTTATTGTGACAGGCCTTCCTCTACGGCTCAAATCTAATGATGCTGTATAAAATGAACAAAATCCCACATTTGTGCAAAGACGTGCACACAATAAATATTAACCTCCCAAATGATTGTTCATTCTATCATACGCTGAAGTTGATATAATAATTATCGTGGCAGGCCTAACATTAAAGCATACACTAAAACAGTGGTTACCAGACTTTTTGTAGTCGCGTACGTCCTGAGACTTTTGATGACGTACCCCCTACTGCGACGCACTTGACGGTAATGTCTGTTGATTCTGAACGCATATACGCAGTGTCATCACTTTTAAAGCTTTTGGGCAGGCCTAGGAGCGGCAAATAACCAAAAATCTTATCAAGACAAGGGACCCAATCTTACTCCTAACACGCAAAACGCACGTAATAGGCATAGACTTGGCGCATTAGCGAAGCGCAGGTCTTTAAACGGGAAATATGGAGGTCTTGAAGATGGGTTCTACTCCCAGCGCTCAGCCAATCAGAGCTCTCTCCTCTCTCCCATAATGCCATAAAGTTATTGCAATATAAACTATAACTGGATTAAATATCAAATTTAATCTGAAAAAAGACTACATTTGTTTGCATTATACCGCGCCACAGTGCATTTAATGATGTGCGTATCTTATGTGACCTCTGCCCTTAAACGCAAGAGCAAAGACTTAAACGTTGATAGCTCCTTCATCCACGCGCGTTTGTGCCTTTAACAGTCCACGCTCACAGTCCTCACCCGGTGTCTCCCCTCCTCGCCTCGGAGCGTATATGTCCAGAGGGAGAATACCACATCATCTCTATTTGTTGAGTTTTCTGGACGATACTGGATTTGTCACAAAAAACTGGACTAAACACGCAGCTCTTCACGGATTGTTTGATGTTGAAAAATAAAACTCTGGATTTACGCACAAGCTCAAAGGAACGCTTTTGGATGACGGATGCAAACTGCTGGGGAATATTTCCAAGTTTTAAAAGTTTTACGCACAAGGAGGACTGTTCTCTGGATGAGTTCTATTTGAAGGTTTTTTTTCTTTCATGAACGCTTTTTATTCATGCCATTTTATTTTATTTATTTTATTATATTTGATTAGGCAGCAATTTGACGTTTTTCCTGCTCATATTTTATAGTCTGTAGCAGTGTTGAACGGGATAAACATGGAAATACATGCTAGGAAATGTGTAATATTAGATGTAATCAGTTTCATAGTGAGGCCCAGAGTAGCACCTGCTCGTGTTCAGGGCCTCATTTACATACGGTACACCTCTTGTTCAGAACGCCATGTCCCACAGTTATAACGCAGGACATAGATAGACATCTTTCCTGCAGACTCGTGGTCCAGAGTAAAAACAGACGAACAATATCATTTATAAACATAAGTGCGAACATAATGTGACATGGCCACCATCTGCTGTGAGCTGTGCGGATGATCGGGCCCCGCCAGGCCCCATCAGGCCCCACCAGGCCACACATGTCAATTTTATTTTTTTCCGAAACTCCTCACGTACCCCCTACATCACTCCGTGTACCCCTGGGTGTACACATACCACAGTTTGGGAACCACTGCACTAACGAGATAAAGACTTTCCTGACTTTACATGAGCCCGCAGCTATAGGGAAAACACAGCACGGCGCTGTGCCAGAAAAATGTAAACAGGCCTGATCAAATTTGAATTCTACCTTTATCTGCTGAGACTCAATTAGGTTTATGTAATTAGGGCCTAAACAAGCAGAAGCGATGGCTGGAGTTTGTCAGACAAGTCATTACACACAGCAGGTGAGAGTCTGCATTAGGGACACAGACATGGAAGTGCGCTGAGTGAAAACAAATGCTGTATGTCAATGCCTGTTAAAATAAAGTTGAATTATCCAATCAGCTGTGATCTCTGTTCAGGCCACTGCTGCTTGGACGACCTGGGATAGTTTCACTAACACTCATATTTTCTCTGAGTGATCAATAGATATAATCTACTAATGGTTTGCGCTTATGTCCAAGCCTTATGTCATCATCTAAAAAGTGCTCACTAAAGGCCTTTCGGAGCCAGCGTCCCTCTCCGCACAGTGCACACTTGGCACCATAGAGTCATATGGCTGAAGTCCTGGCTCTGGATAATGTGTGCAAATTGTCATTGGGAGCCTTTTTATATCAGGCACCAGTGCTCAGCACTTCTCCCGAAGGTGACTTCAGCATTTCTCCCCCTTCCATCTCATTTAGTGTGTAGATCCATTGTTGAATATACAGTATGGGCCTGTAAAGCAGAACTGCCCTTGTCTTAACTTGTCCTTGAGGCTGCAGATCTCAGCGAGCCAGAATAAGGAGATGGGAAATTGTACATTTAAACCTCTCTCACATTCAACTTTGCCTTCCTTATATTTGAGGCAGAATCACAGAAAGTGCATGTACTGCAGTAATACTTCAGTGATGCTTCTGTATTTGAACTCCAACCACAATCCATCTAAAATCCCCAATGGGATCTTATAAAATAAGGTTAGTCACATTTAATTTATAAATTTGTCAATAAGAAACTGGAAACACGTACTCAACAAGTTGTGGTTTTAGTTTAGAGTGATTCATCTGATTTCATTTCGGTCTCTTGGCTTTGTAAGGAAAGTGCTGCCGCAGCTCCTGTGGCGTGTGTTGTTAATCAGAGCTGGTATAGAAAATGTCTTCAGTTCTCCACTCCCCCTTTATTTATTATCACTACGGTAATTCAGTTTGTGGGCTTGATGAGCTGGACACGGAGTTTCAGAAACATGAGAGCATAGCGCCTGTTATGATTATTATTGTAAAGTTTAAAGAGGAAAAGTTCATAGATTCCTTTCGGTGGATGTCATGACTTTGTGGCCATACTAGATGAGCCCGAATGCACGAAGGAGCTGTAAATAATTTTTAAAAATGACTGGCTTCGAGCGGCCAGAAACCTTTGTAACAGTCCATTGATTTTAAATGCTCTGCCTCAAGTTCTATCTGCTGGCTGTAGCGCAGTTCAAGGCTAGCCTCACGTAGCACATGGACAAAGTGCCCTCCGCTCACTTGACCCAGTAATGTTTCCATATATTCCCACCACATTAAGTGAGTCATCGCCGTTAGTACAGGATGACCACAAATGCACTCTGCTTATACTAAAAACATGAAAACACATTTGCAATTCAACACCGTCGCTGCCATATCCCCTCTCTTTTTCCTTTTGAGTTCAAGACATAAGAACTTTAGAAAGAATTTTAGATTTCTTTAAAGACAGCTAAATTATGATCTCCGACGCTTTGTATCAGAATATATTGTAATTTCACAGGAGGCGCGTTTTAGTCCGGATGGTTTGTCACATCCAATTATTACATTCAACTCTCATCCGTGCTTTGAGGCGCGCCCCTAGCTATTGTGTTTGATCAGGTATACTTTTGACTCGCTGTCGAATTGGCTAATTGTGTATTCGACCTTGAACGGGCTAAAGGGAGTTTGAACACAAGCTACATAGCACGTTTATTTCAAGCTCCCTCCTTCACGATCGTCTAAATAGCGTCTAATAATGAAGCGATCTGACAAATGCATCAAGTTTTAATATGTAGGAAAACAGTTCAACCTGGGACAGAAAGTTGGTTTTAAAAGTTTTGCGGTAGCATGAAGTCACTCATTTGTAATACAGTCTATTTCGGAGAAGATTTATCCAAAGAGTTGGTTCACCATGCCAGATACCCAAAAGCATTGTTGGAACGGAGCCATGATTGTCGTTTGGCTGTGCACGGGCTACGGCATCTCAAAGCTGTTTCCAGACTGATGTCTCCTCATGAAAATTTAATGAACAAAGTCTTCTTCCCAAAAAGGTGATGTTTATGAGAGTAACGAGAGACACTAATTAGCCGTATCACAACAGCGGAAGGGAGAGTCAAGGTGCGCGGAAACCTCCGAGGAATTAGCAAGTCATGTTTTGCAGATTAAACAGTCCACTGAGAACGGCGTTTATTTTATCTCAAAAATCCCAATTTAGACGTAGCCAAATCAGCTCAACAAGTTTTCCAAAAAAAAACACAGAAAAAGTATTAACCAAACAAAGTTACAGGTCAGGCACGGCACACAGAACGAGATTTATTTATTTATCTTTATTTGCACAGAGAGAGCCCAATGAGAACACAGACAAAAAAACAAACAAAAATAAAACAAAACAAAGTATATAAGTCCATTTAAAACATTAAAAACAGGTGCAGGTGTGAGCATAAATGTTTGTCACCAGATTATTAAAATGCATTTGTGACACCAAAGTATCCAATTTTGAGAGGGACTATGTCTCTCGGCTGGCCTGGGAACGCCTTGGGGTCCCACCGGAGGAGATGGAGGAAGTGTCTGGTGTGAGGGAAGTCTGGGAGTCTCTGCTTAGGTTGCTGTCCCACGACCCGGCCCGGATAAGCAGAAGAAAATGGATGGATGGAAGTATCCAATTTTGCATGTCCTTGAAATATATTCAATTTTTTAAGGAGCAAAACAGCCAAAAGCCCTTTTTTCCCATCTCAGTTCTGCTCCGGCCGGTTTTTAGACTTAGACTTGTACAGTCATGTGATCTCGTATTAAATGCTCCTGTATCAATGTTCAACAAACAAGTGAGATATTCTGGCAGTCTATGAAGTAGTCCCTTATAAATACATTTAATACAGTGTTGTTCTCTTCTAACAACCTGCTTTTTCACAGAGAGTATAGCGATGGGTAAAAAGTTTAGTAAAAACTTTAATGCCATACTCCATTTATTAACATTTGATACTAAATCCGCAAGTTGAGTCTCTCTGTGACAAAGAGGGAAATCTATCTTTGAGTGTGTGTGTGGTCCGATTTATGTAAATATACTTTTGAGATCATTGCGTTTGAGGCAGATCTGCTCCTGTCTTTTGTCTCCCTGTACAATGACATTATCTTGTCTGGCATCTCATCTTACACCACACAGCACAAAGCCGCCTGCCTTCATCAAACAACATCAGAGACACACCTCGCTGAATACGCTGTTGCTTTTTCTATTCACTCATTAATCTATCTGCGTCTCTCCGTGTGTCTTTTTCAAACCCTTTTTGTCCATTTCCAAGTCTGTACCTGAAACTATGAATGAGCAGAGATTTTAAGGGATCTATTAATTTTTGCTTTATACTGTGTTCTAATTGTATCCTCGTCAAATACGTGCCTGGAGTTGTGCTTGTTTTATTCACGCACGCTTCAGTAATCCTCCATAGTCTAATAGAGTCCCCCCGTTTTTAAAGGGGCCGTATTACGCTATTTTTGATCCATGTTGTAACGTTGTTTCCTCGTCAAAAACAGACCTGGAGTTGTGTTTTGTTTCATTCACACATAATTAACACACAAATCCTGCATATTTAGGATGAGTTCTTTTCTCAAACAGAAAACACTCTGTTCCACCTGGTGATGTCATGTAATACAGGAAGTGCTCAACTGTGTTTTTAAACTCCATACACCTTCACTAGAATTATTAGGATAATTTCAGATCTGGAATTGCCAATCTCTACTGAGCAAAAGGTTAAAGTTAGCTTGAAAACTATGGCGTCATGACATCACAAGGTGGAACGGAGCATTTTGAGCTTTGGAGATGTAGACAGACTAATAATAAAGGTTTACTTAAACATGTGAATGAAACAAAACACAACTCCAGGTATGTTTTTAAGGAGGTAACAACGTTCTAACATGGCTTAAAGCTCACAAGAGTCATGTTTGCGTAATATAGGACCTTTAAAGTCCATACACCTTCACCAAACTCGCTACCATTGGTTTTATCTTCTTACAAACTACTTAACTTTCAATAGGCCCGAAGACGCAATCCTAGTGCCCTTCACCAGCATTTTGTATAGACATATTTGAGCTATTTCCAAGACACATATATTATTCAGTTCAAATTATAGCAAAGGTAAGGTGAGATATCAAAAAAGTATAGAAAAGTCAGTCATAGCCTCTGTAAATCACAACGCCAGGGAAGTTGACATGGGGTTGGCAAAGGAGTGTGTTGTCCGGGGGCAACATAATCGCAGCCTGGACATAACTGGACCTTCTTCCTATTGTTTTCTATTAAGGGGGGGTCCATGTGAGCCTACTTACCCGGGGCCCCGAAAAGTCTGTCAACGGCCAGGCCTATCACGATAACAAATTTCGATATATTGCCAAAGAAACAAATTAATGCCACTGACACGACATGAATGCCCCCCCCCAAAAAAAAATCTAAATGTATAAAAAATAGCGAACACTTTGGTAGTTAGTTTGCACCTACCTATAATGAGTAATAAACTGTATTTATTCGACCCTTTTTCTGTGCAAATCTTCTCATAGCGCAGAAAATTTTCAAAACGTTCCCCTGTGTTGACCCGCAAAACGTATCGTTCTATTTATCATATATCGAAGTCGATATAGCAATTACTGTGACAGGCCTACCGACGCCCCCGTAGAAAACACACACGGCTTATCTAATCTTATCATCTTCTTGCAGAGGACCAATTGCCCCAGGGTTTCCCCACCATAGACATGGGCCCACAGCTAAAGGTGGTGGAGCGGACTCGCACTGCCACCATGCTCTGTGCCGCTAGTGGTAACCCGGACCCCGACATCTCCTGGTTCAAAGACTTTCTGCCCGTCAACACCACCAACAACAATGGCCGCATTAAACAGCTCCGATCAGGTAGGTCTCCTGTACTCTTTTACCCAAATGGTGTTCTCTCTCTCTCTCTCTTTCTCAGCTCTGCTCCCTCCCGTCCTCCCTCCTCCTCCTCTCTCATCTTCTCTTCTTCCCATGATTTAACGTTACATTTGGCTTTTAATTTTATAGGTATTGGCATTCGTTTCTACTACTTCCCGTTACCCTCTTTCTGTAAATCCTGGTGTGTGTTGTCTGTCTTGTCTTCTAGTCTTTTTAATGGTGTTTTTGGGATGTCGCCCCTGTTTCTGTCCTCACTGGCTTCTGCTCTAACCTGTGCACTCATTGATCACTGCTGTAATAAATTGTTTCTGATTTCTGTTGTGTTTTACTTTGTTTTTTGGTTCCACTGCATTGGTGCAGTGTTTTTGGATCCATTCTGCCATATTTTTGTTTTATTTAAAGGATTCATATTCAACACTCACACTAAGGAGTGATGAAAAAGTAGGAAAGAATAGCCTAATACAACTAACAAATATGGATTGCATAATTTGCTGTGATATTTCTGATGACGGCTAAAAGACCAATCTTTACATTGACTTGGTTGTTTTGAGAAGGTTCAGAACTCATTTTGGACATGAATCATAGTGGTGTGTAAATGCCAGACAGCAGCTTCGTCCTTCCCCTTCATTATTACTACTGCAGCTTTTGCTTCAGGGTTAAGCCCCCAGCTTCCATTTTCTTTGCCTGCAGCTTACCCCAATATCCAGAGGTTCTTCCTAAATGCAGTTTAACAGCCAAGCTAAACTACTTAAATCCTTGTATGTTGGACCACCTGTCTTCAGATTTCACAGCTGTCCTTTGTTAATTCGTGTTAATTCTTGTTAACCTTACTGCTGGCTTGTATTAACTGATCTGTGTAGAATTAACCCTGATTTTAATGTAGTTGATTAAGCTTTAACAGAACCATGTTAACTAAACTTAACCTTTAAGAATATAATCCTATTCTTATGCTGTCTTTCTTTTCTCTGTATTTTTAAATCTACAGAATCCTTTGGTAAGTGCTTAGCTCTAAAGCACACATCACCCCACTAATTTCCATGTTTCCAACAACTATTAAAATGCATGGCATGGACTTACTAACAGCAGGTTTAGTCAGAGGGCTACTAGGCACACTGTCCTCTCACAAGTAAATGTCCAGCACTGCCAGTGCACATCAGCGCTGTAGGGTTAGCATTAGCATAGCAGAATCACAGACTTACCAGGGTAACCTTACATTTGTGTTACTCACTCACTGACCCAGCTACTCACAACTCACTTGATCTTTTAACAGCACACTGTAGCTATGGAAATGTCTGTGTTCAGGGAGGTGG
The DNA here is from genome assembly GCA_000787095.1 of Periophthalmodon schlosseri. NCBI lineage: Eukaryota > Metazoa > Chordata > Actinopteri > Gobiiformes > Gobiidae > Periophthalmodon > Periophthalmodon schlosseri. The sequence continues at coordinate 13,605 of KN469259.1, forward strand.
CCGCTTTTACGTAGCTCAGCATCAGGGATGTATTTTAAAAAATGAGCTTACTCTCTTATATAGGCTACAGGTCCTGTCAATGACACTCCTAAAATGGCCCCTCCCCCTGGTACACTGTACAATGACCTTTGACCTATGGTTTCTGATGAGTCCTGTCTCTCTGCCAATAGACTTGAGCAAACCTCTCTATGCTCTCTGTGCTCTCTCTCTATTTACGTGCCCTGTTAAATCTAATTTGATTCTTCTTCCAAAGCCCCCAGCCTCTATCTACACGTACTAATGCTTCTTCTTTCTAATCTTATTTGCATTCATATTATCCACCCAGGTGGTACACCAATAAGAGGTAAGAGTGCTGAACTGACGTTCACAGAATGAAAATAATACAGATTCATTCTTGCTGTCAATCCATCCATTCAGTCGAATCACCTCCATTTCTGTCCTGTTTACTGAGTCCAAATCCCATTATGTTCATCGGGACCTTCCTTATTTGTCCTGTTTCGTTCCACCAAATTTGTATTCCATTTTTTGTCTCTGCTTTATTTCCTCCTTTGTATTCCGTTCAAGAGCCTGTTAAGCTCACTTGTGATATGCTTGCTCTGGCTCAAATAAGCATATCCAATGACAACTATTTTTTTGAAGTATATTTTTTTCTGTTCATTTTTTATTTCTTTTTGGCCATAGCGAATCATGTGTCCCTCTTTTTGTCCAACTAAAACAACCAACATTTTTCCCCCTTAGCTGTTCTTGTTCAGCACTAAAAGTATGCACAGATGCTGTGGAATCACGCAGGCATGCTGACGACAACATTGCCTCTCCTCTGCTTTTTTCCTCCCAAAGAATTCTTTCTATCTTTGCCAGCTTTTTCCATTCTTCTATTTGCTTTCCTCTCCTGTACCTCTACAAAAAAGCCCAAACAACCACTTTTTTGATAAAGTTGATAAAGGTGCTTTTTTCTCTTTCACCTATTTTTCTTACTTTTCTTGGGTTTGAGGAATATTTTACTTTTTGACTTTTTTTCTTCAGGGTTTGGGAAAGGCAAACTGTAGAGTCTGGCGAGGACCCGATTGGCTCATTTTTGCCTTTGTCAAGGAGCTGGAGAGTTGTTGATGCATACAGTCATTTTTCCTGGTCATGTGACACCACACTGCTGATCCCATTGGTGGATTTTTATGGGTGTCTTTTGTAGCTGTTTCAGCTAAAGCAGTGGTTGGTTACCTTCTTGTTGGCTCAGGCCGATATTTTGAATTTTGTCTTCTAATACAATTGCATTTTATTTTTCAGCTAAGGGTTGTCAGAAGGTTGTAAGTTGCGTCGACATACATTTCTTGCTAAGATTTGCATGTCCGAAACTTTTGTATCAGAGGGTTCGTTTTGGTTGGTTTTACTTTACACGATACTTAAATATTTTTTATATAAATGAGCAGCATTTTTCTATTTTTGAACACGCTGCCTTTTTTGAACAAATTGATATATTGATTAAACCTGATTTGTGATTGAATATGCTAAAATTCATACCTAAATTCCTTTCTTTCAATTGTCTCCCCTTGTTATGCTGCTTTCTTCTATTGTAAACCTCTTTTGTTTGATCCATGTCTCCCTTAAGCAGACTCACTCATCCCCATATTGACCAGTCCAGTGATATGTTGTATATTCAAGGGTTTGCCCCTGACTCCACTCAAATGATTTTTCACATTGGCTCTAAGATGAGTGTCTGTTTAGATTTCTATGTGACTATCCGTTCTCTATACCAATTACATAACACAGAAGATGACATATGTTTTCTGTTTTACGTTTGTCATTTTCTATTTCGTTGTTACTTTAGGTTGATATGAGAAGCAATATATTTGTTTTGCGATGTCTTGCATGATTACAATTTGCAGCAAACCCTCACTTGTAGTTGGATTACAGTCTCCACTTTGCCTCAGCAAGTGGCTCAGGCTGTGATGAGGGCTTTACCAAACAATAGACTGTACAAGCAGATTCTCAAAGTGACGCCCACTCAAGCTATAAGCGCAAAGCAAAACTAAAAATGAACGGGGCTTCTTTTTACTTTTGCTTGCCAACCTGATGTTTCACCTATGTTAACCATGTCCACCCCACTGCCCAATGTGTTATTCCCAACCAGGAGCACTGCAGATCGAGCAAAGCGAAGAGTCTGACCAGGGCAAGTATGAATGTGTGGCTACCAACAACGACGGCACGCGCTACTCCGCTCCAGCTAATCTATATGTCAGAGGTAAGAAAACACATTAATAAACAGCGCATGTATATGGTATATCTCCAAAATTAAGTTCGTCATTAATTAGAATTTAATTGGTCATAAAGTCTGCAGCGACCTTATTCTGCAATGCCGTTGTGAGTATGTTGAGTGGGTTTGTTTTTGATTTTTGCACTGAACTTACCCGCACTGATTTGAGCCTTAAAGGGCCCATATTACGCTATTTTCTGAACTATGTTATAATGTTGTTTCCTCATCATAAACATACCCGGAGTTGTGTTTTGTTTCATTCACACATGTTTAACACACAAACCCTGCAAGTTTAGGCTGTGTTCTTCTATTAAATGGGAAACACTCCGTTCCACCTCGTGATGTCATGTGGTAATACAGGAAGTGTTCTTGTGTTTTTAAACTCCATACACCTTCACTAGAATTATTTGGATGATTTCAGCCCTGGAATAACCCATCTCTACTGAACAAAAGGTGAAAAGTAGCTGTTAACTTGAAAGTTTCATGAAATCACAGGGTACCGGAACATTTAATACCAGATCACATGACTGCATAAGGCTAAGGACTAGCCGTACCAAAACTGAGATGGGAAAGAGGGCTTTTAGCAGTTTTGCTTCACAAAAATGGAATACACTTTAAGGAAAAGGAGAGCATTTCAAGGTTTAGAGATGTAGACTAATAATAAAAGATTATTCAAATATGTGTTAATGAAACCAAACACAACTCCAGGTATGTTTTTGAGGAGGTAACAACATTATAACATGGGTTAAAGCTCACAAGAGTCCATTTTGTGTAATATAGGACCTTTAACAACTGATCTTTAAAGATTTTGGCACTTACTTGACCTAATACCAATATGAAGAATGCTTATTTTGTTATTATATAGTTTTTAGTGGATGGCCCTTAAAAATCAGTCCTCATTCTTTCCCAGTAGCAAACCCCACTTGTACCCCCTTCCTCATCAAATTAGAAGGACTTATATAATTACCTTTTTGTTATGAAAGAATGAAAAACGAAGATTGGTTCAGAACATTTTGAACAATAGTTATTTGGACAAAATCCAAATTCTTTTTTCATTATTGTTCAGATTTTTGCATTGTAATACTTTGAAATAGCCAGTCTGAGCCTAGTTGCTGTGACACGCAGCTAGAGAATTTAGTCTTTTACCAATACAAGGTCCTTCAAAGTGTGGCACCTGAACACCTTAAACACCTTTTACTCTCTGTGTTTTCCTTGTTTTTCTCCTTTCCTTTATTTCTTAATTTTGCATCAAATTCCTACATTCCTCAGAGCTACGAGAAGGTTGGTGTTTTTACTTTTAACACAAATCAAGTTTATGTGTACTGCAAGAAATCACTGTTTAAAATATAAAGGTTCATGATCTATTCTTTTTGGTCATCTTTTCTAATTTAAAAACATACAAGTTTACTCTTTGGTTGATAGCCATACATCATACTGCACATTGAGTCCCTGTCTAAATGCTTGCCTGTCTAAAATGTGTAGCATGTTTGCATCTCTGAGGCGGGCCCTGGACCAGATTTTCCTCTGTGGGATGGGCTGATTTGCATGTTTTCTTGTAACTGCTTGATCTGTCCCTCCCTTTTCCCTTTAACCCTTTCTCTTGTCTGTGTTTCTAACATAGACAGTATATATAAATGGACATAGCTAACTTGCTAGTTGCCACGTTCCAAATAGGAAGTGATCATGGGCGCGGGTCTGGCTCCACTGGCTCCAATTCACTTTCTTTTAAAAAACTGTCACCCCTCTGACCGTAACTGCTGCCATCAGCCTCGTCATTTTGGTCTGAAAATGTTTGTATTAGCCCGCTCCACGTGATCCTGGTATTTTTATTTTGCTATTTGGTCCGTAAATCAAGATATGAACATTAACAGACAAATCAGGCGCCTTCTTTCCTCAAGGTCGCTCCCGCTAGTGTTAGCAACAGGTTGGACTGACAGCGTTGCTAAGCGCCCGCTCCCTGGTAAACCAGCGGTGCGGGCGGGAAGGAGCGTTACTTTCAACAGCCTCGCTCCGGATTGGCTCTTTGGTTGCTATGATACTCGCGGTCGGAATTCCAAATACGGAACTCAGCTCTAAATTCGCCCCTATAACTGCTCTAGCCTCGATGAGCTTCATTTGACTGGAGCCGAACGCTATGACGTCACACTCCCTTAGTCTACTTCTTTATACAGTCTGTGGTTTCTAAGCACACATAGTGTAACAGCAAACATGCAACCAGCAAATACAGTCAAAGTGCTGTCAAAGTACATCACTATTAGACATAATTTAAATGGGCGGGTCAAGTAGGGTGTAACATTAGTAATAGTCGCGGTGCTGGTAGTAGTAGTAGTAGTAGTAGTAATAGTGAGATGAGTACTAGACATAAAGATTTACTCATTTTAGTTCAGGGGCACAGATTAAAAGTGTATATATCTTATGACATTAACATTGAAAGTAATATCAACCTAATAATCCTTAATAAGACAAAATACAATCACATCGAAGATTGTCATCGAATACCAGGAAAAGTGGTTATTTTTGCCATATCGCCCAGCCCTAAGTATTACTCTAATTACTCTAAAGCTTAAATGAATTACTGGTGGTAGCAGAGCAGCAACAGTAGAAGTATACAAAACACAGTAATGGAAATAACTGTAGCAGCATCAAATATTGTACCAACCACAGCATTTGATGTAGTACTACTAGGAATAGCATTTTCTTTTTAATATAGCAGAACCTATTTCACCTCTGCTCCTAAGTTCACCCATGAATGTTTAAACAGACGAGTTCTTGTTTGAGATCAGAATAAAACTAAATCAATAATTCACAGTTAGAGAAGTTATAAAGTCAAGTACCAAGCTGTAAACGCAACCCGCCGCCTGAGACCATGGTGAGGATGTGTCTACACTGGAATCCATGAAAGAGTAACGCGGCGCCGCCCACAAAACATGACAAATGTAAAATGCAAATGAGGAGGATAATGTTGAGTCTATGGGGAGCGTCAGCCAATTCCATATTAATTAAATATTGAAGATGAGAACGCAGTTAATAATGCAAACAGTTCCTCTAGATTTACTCCCTGGAGATTTGCCCCTGCTTTGTGAATTAGCAGACGGGAAACGCCAGACTGGATTGCATTGAATTTTATCCTCGAGTTTTCCAAAGTTCAACACTGTTACTATTCGGGATAAAATGCTAACTTTTTTGTGCTTTAACCTTGATATTTTTCCTACTCTTAAAACAAATATTCAAATAAATTACCAAGAACAGTTTTTCGGTGTCTTAGTACTAACTTTTGTGTGTAACCCTGTCATCTTGTTGAACCTGTGGCCCTTACCCTCGCCCTTGTGTGCATGCTAACCTCTTTTCCCTATAGGTCTCAATGTACACTATGGATGCTATGGATTGTGATTTAGTTGGAACACTAGGGCTGTCAATATACAAAACTTTATTATAATTAGATTGCATTCGGTTAGTTATAACGTAAGCATATATACATTAAAAGCAATGAGCGGTAGCTATGGATAGAATTGCATATTAGCACGATAAAACAAGTACATTGTATTTGATGGCTCTAGTGGATAGCCTCAACCTAAAATGAGCAAACATAAATCTTCTTTGTTTTATGTGTGGACCTTTTGTGCTGTGATGTGAGAATGTGTTGGGGCACATTATTTCACATCAGCTGGAAGTAGACAGCCTCAAGCACTGTCCGCTCTCCAGTACTCTCTATACCACCGTATATTAAGAGTGACGCAGTATGTTGTGCATGTGTATATGTGCTACCGTGACGACTAAATCAAACCTGAATACAAATTGTCAGTTTAACATCTCCCGCTCATCTTCGCCGAAAATTCCGACTTTGCCCGCTTACGCGTTTCCTGGTCTTTTGCAGTCCGCCGAGTGCCGCCGCGTTTTTCTATCCCACCCACTGACAATGAGATCATGCCGGGCGGGAGTGTCAATATCACGTGCGTAGCCGTGGGGTCGCCCATGCCGTACGTCAAGTGGATGCTAGGGGCGGAGGACCTGACACCCGAAGACGATATGCCCATCGGACGCAACGTGCTGGAGCTGACCGATGTCAGACAGTCGGCCAACTACACCTGTGTGGCCATGTCTACGCTCGGAGTGATAGAGGCGGTGGCGCAGATCACAGTCAAAGGTAAACAAAATATAATGCACTTTTTTGGCGTTAGAGTTTAAGTATCAGACATAAACATAAACATTCAAAACAGCCAAATTAATAATAATAATTTATAAAGAACTACTACACCAGTGACCATATTACTATTGCTATATAGTGATGAAGCCGTTATTGCGGAGACGGATGCAAACATGACTGCCAAATAATGAATGCATCTGTTCCATACATACAGATAGGTGGGTTAAGTGTCCTACCCAAAAACAGTGTGGTAACCAGGGCAACCAGTCTACCACTGAGCTACTAGTATCATTAATTACAACTAAAATAATGCCATGGATTTTAATAGCACCGTTCAAGATACTCAAAGTGATATACACAGGGCAAGGCAAGTTTATTTGTATAGCACAATTTGTACACAAAGTAATTCAAAGTGCTTCACAGAATAAGAAGAACATTAAAATCATAATACAAACAAATCAAACACATAAATAATCATCATAAAATTAATATTAAAAGAGAGGAGTGCAGAATAAAAACCTTTCAGTCATATGCACAGCTAAACAGAACCGTTTTGAGCTTGGATTTAAACATTACAGAACCGTTTGAGCTTGGATTTAAACATTGTCAAAGTAGAGGCCTGTCTCACATCTTCAGGAAGACTGTTCCAGATTTTAGCTGCATAAAAGTGAAACGCTGATTCCCCATGTTTAGTCCTGACTCTGGGCACCAGCAGGAGGTCGGTCTCTGAAATCCTCAGACTGCGAGATGGTTCATATGATATACAATGCCATTTTTTATTCGCTCCATACTCTGTGATGGTTAACTACTTCTATAGCCAAAACTGCCCTGGGGTAGACTGTCGGAAGCAGGACTGCCAGTCTGATGCCGTCAATCTGCACCCCATCATACACACTCGCACACACACCCCGTTCATACTGGGCAAGGTGTCTTACCCCAGGGACACAACAACCAGCGGAGAATCATCCAGTGTATAACCTATAAGAGGCGGAGGATTGGGATGCTATAAGAAGTACAGCAAAAACCCTAATATTGATATGCATTAAAATGAAATTTGAAAAGTGAAAAACCGCTGACAGCGAAAATAAAAATAACTCCAAACTTCTTGCTGTTCTGTACAGCTGTGTGTAGTAATGCACATACTGAGCTAGCGGATAACAGTGGCAGTTCTTTGAAGAAAGTTATTTCCTTCACATCCCCCGATAAGTCATCTACGAAGGACCAGCCCTGGCACCAGCTTCACTGTATTAGATCCAAGATTGAGAATTTAGTGAAATGTTTATCTCGCTGCTAGATATCAGCAAAGCCACAAGCTCGCTGTTTTGGTTTGCTAGCTGTAGAAGTGACACAGGAAGGGGGTAAATACAATGCCTAGTGTCCCATGTAGGCGGCCGTACTTATCTTTTGGAAATCATATTGACTGTATGTGCTGGAAAGATATCGCCACCAACATACACAAGGGGGCTTACACACTGGTGCTCTTTGTTTTTCCAGGACATAACATAGATATTTGTCACAATATAACTGTCTGGCACTCGGCTCCCCAGAAGCACACTTCACATGGCATATAAAGACAATCTATTGCCCTGATATCTGCTGCCATGTGCCACGGTGAGGGGAATTAAAGCAATAAATTTACCTTTTAAATTATTAACGTTATAAACACTGGGAAAATGGGAGATTAACGACAGCGGGGCCTTCAGCAGCTGTGCCCGGACTGGCGCATTGTTTTATGTACAGTATAAATGCATTGGTTCAGTGTTTTCTTAGTGTAAATGTGAATAGGCAGTGTTAAAGATTATAAGCCCCCTTTAGGAATATTATACAGAACACTACATCATCAATATGGAGAGCAGTGAGCTGGTAAATGAACGGAAGCAATAAACTTCCAACACTCAACAAATTAAAAGAGGTCTCTATGGCTTACAACAGTGAATTAATCTACTCGGTTCAACTGAGCAATATTTGTGATTTTTTTGTTTTATTACAATTTATGTAACTTTGATTATGCAAGCGTTGCCTCGGGCTCCCGGTGAGCCTGGGGCGACAAAAAATGGCTTTAAATGCTACTGGCAAAAGCAGCAGGTGTAGCAGTAGGTGTAACCGCCTATTTAGATTAATCAAACAAAGAATAGTAGTCAGTCGCTTCACCTGGTTCAGATGATTTTTCCAGATTTGCAGTCCATTAACTTACAAATGCTGACAGTAACTTTTATTCCACCATTATAACCCTAGATGACTGAAAAAACAAACTAAACTAAATTGTAAATGAGTAAATTAGAACACTAAGACAATGCTAAAAATTGTCCCAAAAGTCAGACAAAATAAAATATTTAGAAGATTGTTTTTTTGAGGAGCGCTACTGCAGTTAGGAGAAAACGTAGTAATTTTTGTGGTAACACTGTAGTGCGACAACTCCAATTTGCACCCTAACGCTGCTTTTGTTTCAACCTGAGTAATATTTCTGTATCATTCCGTTTTTAGCATTGCCCAAGGCTCCTGGCGTCCCCGTTGTGACCGAGCGAACAGCCACTAGCATCACCCTCACATGGGACTCTGGGAATCCCGAGCCGGTCACCTATTACATCATTCAACATAAATCCAAGTATTCCGACGACAACTACAAGGAGATCGATGGAGTCGCCACCACCCGATACAGCGTCGGAGGCCTTAGTCCGTACTCCGACTACGAGTTCAGAGTGGTTGCCGTTAACAACATAGGAAGAGGGCCGCCCAGCGAAATCATCGAAGCCAAAACTGCAGAACAAGCGCCAAGCACAGCCCCAAGGCAGGTTCGCGGGCACATGTTAAGTGCCACGACAGCTGTTATCCACTGGGATGAACCGGAAGAAGCCAATGGGCAGATTATGGGGTACAGGGTTTACTATACCATGGATTCAACGCAACATGTTAATCTGTGGGAGAAGCAAATAGTCAGAGGGTCCAACTTCGTCACTATCCAAGGTCTCATTCCCAATAAGACCTACTACATCAAAGTACTGGCTTACACTTCGGTGGGTGATGGGCCTCTTTCACCGGATCTCCAAATCATCGCCAAAACAGGAGGTGAGCGAAACTAGTTGTAATCAATGCATAATTACTGCAAAACTCCAACGCTTTCGCAGTTCTCTGGTGTCTGATCCTCTACCCTCATTAGTGGGTAGTTTGCGAAGACATCAGGTAGTTGGTGCAACCCTTGATCGCACCAATCTGAAAAAAAAAAAAGAAAAAAACTTCACAAATAAAGTTTACTCCATTATTTTTGCTTGAAAGAAACCAACTTCTGAGATATATTGTGGCACTGGTTGAAAAGTTGAGACCACAAAGCAGCATCTGTGTTTTGGGCTTTAATGGTTTTATGTGGAAAAAGGATAACAGGACTAATGAATGTGTCCCCTCATTCTAATTCCAGTTCCCTCCCAACCGACTGATTTCAAAGGGGAAGCCAAATCTGAAACAAGCATCTTACTTTCATGGGTCACACCAGCACAGACAGGACAGGAGAACCAGATCACAGGGTACGAGCTGATGTACAGGAAGAGGGACGACAAAGAGGAGGTAAGTAGAATTACATAGAGGTAATTATGTTGCAATAGTAGCATTTGTTTTTGTTGTAGAAGTAGTAAAAGTTGTTGTATAGTATTTTAGTTCAAACAAGGTTTAAAGTTTAAAGGTCCTACATTACGCAAAATTGACTCTTGTGAGCTTTTAGCCATGTTATAATGTTTTTATCTCATCAAAAACATCCACCTTGTGATGTCATGAAGTGGTAGTTTTTGAGTTAACCTTTTTACCATTTGTTCAGTAGAGTTTGACAGTTCTAGGGTTGAAATTATCCAAATGATTCTAGTAAAGATGTATGCAGTTTAAAAACACCGTGGGACACTCCCTGTATTACCACATGACATCACAAGGTGGAACAGAGTGTTTTCCGTTTGAGAGAAGAACTTCTAAATATGCAGGGTTTGTGTGTTAAACGTGTAAATGAAACAAAACACAACTCCAGGTCTGTCTTTGACAAGGAAACAACACTATAACATAGATCAGAAAATAGTGTGATATGGGCCCTTTAAACTATTCTAACAAGTCTAGAAGAGTTGTTAATTGTCTCAGTCAGTGGGACCTGACAGTCTGCCACTTTGCCACAGAAACGCATCAGTTTTGAACCCACTACCACGTACCTGCTGAAGGACTTGAAGCCCTTCACGACTTATACTTTCCGGCTGGCTGCTCGCAGTAAACATGGAGTGGGAGCTTACACCAACGAGATCTCGGCAGAAACCCCTCAGACACGTAGGTCCTCTTCCTTATCTGACAGAGCTTTAAACGGTTTGCAACGGAACACATTTTCAAATGCATTCCAAACTTTACGCGTGCCGCAAAATCCCCTCAAAAGTGATAAAAATGTCACCGAGGTCTTGACTGCTGATAAGAAAAGTACAGTTTTTTCTCCTACAGATTTGATGCATTTGAAAATAGTTGAAATGTAAACATTGGAGGTAGTAAATAAGTGTTTTTGAAGTCTACGTGACCATGCAGTGTTCACTTTGAAAAGGTTGCATGGACAGCGTACACAGGCTTTCTGTGAAGCCAGGAGACAAGGTTAGGAAAACTTAGCTTGCTCCACCTTTGTTGTGAGAAATATTTTGATCCAAATAAGTGATGGGGGTTTAAAATATTTGTGGAATAAAAGGCCATGATTGGTCTATAAAGGCCTTGTCTCGTGGCATTGCAAGTCAGCCCATTTGCATAAAATCCTGCATTGAGCTTTCTATGGAGGGAAACTTTTCCAATGAAGCTACATCAACAGACAGAATTATAAAAATAGTGGCTTCATTATAGAAAGTTCAAAGTTCTTGTTATGTAGTTAGGTTTTTTGTTGTACCAGAGATCTCAGATTTAAGCAAAAAAAAAATGTTTTGAACATTCCCCCAAAACTGAACAATACTTATGTTGTCTCCACATATTTTCTACTTATTGAACTATAATTGCACTCAATATAAGCCAAATCAAATCTGAGATCTGTGAAAGTCCAGACCTGAGAGCAGGTAGGCCCAGAGGGTGAAATATTACGTGAGGAGTAGTGCATGATAATGTTACTATTACATTACTTAATAAGACATGTCTCCTTGGGAAGTTCTCTGTTGTACAGTCAGGCTTTTACCACAAACCAACAGGCTTCGGAAAGGTTGGTGAGATTTCTTCTTTGACACAGCTCAAGCATCAACCTTTATGTTTTTGGATTGATGGTAATTGCTTGCAAAGTTTATTTCAGTTGGAATGGTTTATAATTTTCTCTAACACATGCATAGGGAAAAGTTTAAAAAGGCAAAAAAATATGTAGTCATTAGTAAGGTGTATGATTATTTCTTCTGTTTGTTTACGCTATGGCAAAGGTAGGTTATGTATTGAGCTTCCATACATTCATCTCCATTGTTTACATTTTGTGTTGGCTCAGGCCTTTACATTTTTGTTGATATTTCTCATTGATTTCATTTATTTATCCTCATAAGTCCCTGTGATGTGTCCTCATTTTGTGTTATTTTTTCCCTTTTCTTTTTTGGTTACCTCCACCATCATCATCATCCCTTTCCCAACAAAATCAACTCCAAAATCCCCCCAAAAATCCAACAATTGAAAAAATTCCACCCAAAATTTTGGATTCAAATGGACTGCACAAATCAGAGCCCTCTGGCCCACCACAAGACATCCAGTGCTTCAGCCCCACCTCCACCAAGATCCTGGTAAGTTGGCGGCCACCTTCAATGGACGTACAAAATGGGATTATAACCAAGTACGCCGTCCAATACACCGCCATTGATGGAGAGGACACTACAATGCATCAAATCGACAACATCCCTCCAGAAACTACTCAGCAACTTTTGGAAAATCTGGAAAAATGGACTGAGTACCGCATCACCGTGACCGCCCATACAGATGTGGGATCGGGCCCGGAGAGCTTACCTCAACTGGTCCGGACAGAGGAGGACGGTATGTGCCCCTCCCTCAAGCTGCTTAACCCCGCCCCCCCTAACAATTACTAACAACCTCTCTGCAATCCGCATCTTCTTGCCTGCTCCTGATGCCAATTTTTGGAACTTTTTTCTAACACAAACTGCGACATTTTTTAAATTTTAATTTTTTTTAACTTTGCTGCTCAATTTCAACATATGGTACGGTATTTTCTGAAGCTGGGCCTGTGACTTCCAAATCCCATCTGTCTGTCTCTGCAGTATTTTTGAATTTTTTTAATGGCAGGATATTTTTACAGACTTGACTTTTTTGAGGAACTTGGCAAAGTAACAAGTTCTTGACAGTGGGAACAAAATAAAAATGGAAGAATTTTTTTCTTGTTTTTGAGGCCACTTTTTAAAGATTTTGCCACTCATGCAATACAATCATTTTGTATTCATTTTTCCTTGCTCCATAGCCAAAAATTCTTGTGGTGCTTCAAGTCTTTGTGACACTTGAAGCCCAATTTTGGCTCCATTTTTCTATTTTGGCAAAACACATTTTTATTCCATGTTTTGAAAACCCACTCATTTTTACTGTTTCAAGATTAGGTCAGTTGTCAGACCTGTTTTTGCTGTTGTTTTTTCCCTTACCATTGTTGAAATATTGATGTCATGCAATGCCTGTTGCAGTTTGCTACACTTTTGTAATTTTTTGTCACTGCAGCACTTTCTACTAGAGCAACCGGGCAGAATTTAAGTCGTAGGTGAGGGGTTCTCTATAATTTTGACCTTTTTTCTTCTATCCCCATGATGTCCCTCCAGTTCCTAGTGGGCCACCTCGTAAAGTTGAGGTGGAGGCTGTCAACTCCTCATCAATTAAAGTGATCTGGCGTTCACCGACGCCCACCAAGCAGCACGGTCAGATCCGAGGGTACCAGGTGCACTATGTCAGGATGGTTAATGGGGAGCCCACAGGACAGCCAGTCATCAAGGACATCCTGATTGATGACGCCCAGGTACGGCCCCCTCCTCCACCTCATCTCTCACACACCAGAGTGCACTTCTCCCCAACAAACTCCCAAACTCACTGTTCGTCTGTTAATTAGAACACGCAACACAAGGGAGTTTAATGTGTTAATTATACCATCAGAAAATTTGAACAATGGACCAATCAGCATTTCGTTTTTATTGAGTTTTCTTCCATAGCTTGTTCTCAGTGATTGACAAACTAATTAAAATTTTAGTAGCTGTCATCGATGGGTGAGGATTTTTAGTTGAAATTTATAATTATCATTGAATGCAGTTAACCTGGTAGTCATAGCTACAGCTTAAATATTTCTTGGGTTCAACGTAGTACTGTATTTAAGAACATTTTACAGCATTTAAACACCACACTAACGAGATTGTTGCGATATCGATATAGATACATTTTTAACAGGAGGAAAATTTTAACACCAATAAATAGTTGTAGTCTTTTATATACAAAATACTAAAACTATATAGGAAAGATCCATCTCTGTCCTGTTTAAGTGATTTTTTTTCCCTGTATCAATGGTCAGATATACTCTCAACACTAGAGAATCACATTGGTAATATCACACAAAGTAATGACAAAGCTACTTCATAGACTCACACATACTGTCTGTTTTATAACAATGTCTGTCTCCGGCCTTACGTCTTTTTTCCTTTTTTCTTTCCCCAATCCTTATCACTGCCAGACGGAATATGATGATTCAACTGAACATGTGAGTAGATATTTCTGCTGTAAATTAGAAAAATGGTAATTGAATGAATGTAGTTTAATACTGTTAACGCTAGCATCTTGTTTTTCCAATAACACAAGACCTCCCATACGTTTAGGTAGAACATTATTGATTGTATGTGAAAGGTTTAAATTCAATTAGAGATCACCGATAACACCACTTTGTTTCCACATCCATTAAATAAAGCCTTATCAAAACTATCCTCTCTCGCTGAAGCATGCCCCAATTTCAAGCATAGGCTCTTGTAATTATGCTACCGTCACGCACCCTCTTTTATCTAACTCCTATTTTTATGGCCCATTTCTGCAAGTCAGCAAGTAAATGTCCTGCCATTGAAGTCCTCTTTTTCTTCTCTCAGGAAATGATCATTTCAGAGCTGCTGGCTGAGACCACGTACTCAGTGACAGTGGCCGCTTACACCACTAAGGGAGACGGTGCACGCAGCAAGCCCAAACTGGTCACCACCACTGGGGCAGGTAATTTCAGACTGTTTCTCCCTAATCAAAAGTTGATTGGTCAAATAATTCAGCAGTAGTATGTGCTAATGCCTCCCACCGCTAAAAGACAAGGCTATGGTTGTTTGTCAGTAGTAACAGTCAGTGTTATATGTGGGAGTTTGGATTTTGCCGTCTATGTAAAGTAGCCTCCTGTACAAAGCATACATTAATTAGTGATTTTTTTGTTTGTTTTTGAGCCGATAGCAATACCTTTTTCTTAGCACTACTGGGAAATTTCTGGTTATTTTTTGGTCATATGAAAAGATTTAAGCCGTGAAAGGTTGAATTAATAGCTTCTATGACTCATTACAGATGCAAACTAAGTACTAAAGAGTTTCATTCTGCTGTTTATTTATTGCAACAGTATTGTAGATTTAGACTAGTTTCTGTGGTTTAAATCTGCTCTTGGGTTATTTTGTCAGTGGCATAAATTTGTTCCAGTATTATCGTTTACCGTCTATATTTACTTCCTAAATATATCTCACTTCAAAATTTGTTAACGTGACAGCCCTAATTGTATCAATCAAAAATTATATTGAATGTATATTATCCAACTGCTATAACTGTACAGCATAGCACTCAGCTTGTCAATACCACGGTAATGGTATCCTAACATTTATTTTCTTTCCCCTAGTTCCAGAAAAACCCAGACTCATGGTCAGTACCACCAACATGGGCACGGCTCTCCTGCAGTGGCATCCCCCTGCCTCAACTCACGGGCCCCTGCAAGGATACAGGCTCCGATTCGGACGCAAAGACGTAGAACCCCTCACAGTTATTGAGTTCCCTGAGCGGGAAAACCACTACACTACCAAAGAGATCCACAAGGGGGCCTCCTATACCTTTCGCCTTTCAGCCCGCAACAAGGTGGGCTTTGGCGAGGAAACGGTAAAAGAAGTTACGACCAATGAGGATGTACCGAGCGGCTACCCTCAGAGCATATCAGCAGAGGGCGCTACCACATCCACGGTTCAAGTCAACTGGCATCCCGTTTTACTGGCCGAGCGCAATGGAAAAATAGTGAAATACGCGCTACAGTACAAGGACATCAACAGTCCGCGCAGTCCGTCGGAACTCTTCATCACCGCCCCAGAATCCACAGTCGTCCTCGACGGTCTAAGGGCTGACACCACTTATGATATTAAAATGTGTGCCTTCACCAGCAAAGGCTCTGGCCCCTATAGTCCTAGTGTACAATTCAGGACACAGCCGTTGGATCAAGGTAGGACCAGTGCCGCAATCCTGTCCACATCCTCTTCACAGCTCTCCTTTCCTTGTCTAAAAACAGCACATCACAACATGTTCTCTCCCCTTTTCTTTCACAAACATAACATTTTAAGTTGAGTGAGTCTTTGTGTCATGGAGGTAAAGCCTTTAGCTGGTGTTGACGCAGAGGTAAGAGGCTAGCGTTAGAAGTAGCACAGTTGTCAATGTCATATGGAGAAGTCTTTGTGAGGTAAGCGCTGGTTTGGGACCGCTGTGGGAAGGGAGATCCAGGAGAGGAGGTTGTGTCTAAATCATCTGCTCCCCCTTTCTTTTAGCAGTGTTTGCAAAAAATTTTCATGTGAAAGCTGCCATGAAGACATCCGTGCTGCTGACTTGGGAGATTCCTGACACCTACAATCCAGCTCAACCATTCACCGTGAGAGCCGTAACATTTTATGCAAGATTATAACAACTCGAAAAACATGCCATGAAAGTGCACTCTACATAATTTGCATTTAGATCCTTTACGACAACGGGCAGAGTGTGGAGGTGGATGGGAAGCTAACGCAAAAGCTAATAACTGGGCTGCAGCCTGAGACGCAGTATTCGTTCCTTCTGACCAACCGTGGGAACAGCGCCGGAGGTCTGCAGCATCGCGTCTCCACCATGACCGCTCCAGATGTTCTCCGCACCAAACCCTACCTGATCGGGAAGACCAACTCAGACGGCATGGTGACAGTAGAAATGCCATCGGTTCAAACGTCTGAGCGCGTCAGGTGGGTAAAATGTTTGTATTTTGTAACCTACGATAGCTAAAAAATTCTATAAACATTTAAAGGTTCATATGTAACTTTTCTGGTGGACGATCTGTCACCTGCTAGTCTCTGGATGGATGTTATTGCTTTGCCTGGAATATTCCTCAGTGTGGCGTTAAACATTATCGCCAAGTTAAAGGTCAGATCCGTGAAGAGGCGAGCATTTATGTTTTTTCAAGTGCTTCTAGAGTGCCATATTGTGGAACTTTCCAGGCAAAGCAACAACATCCCCATGGAGACAAGCAAATGGCAGACCCTCCCCCAGAAAAGTTCCATGATGTATCTTTAAATCTCTGTTCCAAATAGAGAAAAAAAGGGTGCAGCTCTGTGCTAAGTGTTTACAGTTGCCTATAAATCAATTTTCTCCATTAATAGTTTACCATGTGGGTTATGCATGCATCAATTAATAAGCCAGCCCATGAATAAAAGTGTCATTCCGTTAGAGAGAACCCATAAAATGTGGACTTTCATGAGCCTGGTTAGTACACTTAGCCCACACAGAACTAGCTTGACTTTCCATTGTGAACTCTAAGCCTGTGAAGTCCTCAGAGCGTTGAGACAAAGCCCATGTTGTCATGGCGCCAGCAGCACATCCGACTGTAGACTGCGGCTTCAAACCCATCTTGTGTTTTGATGTTGCTGGATGCGCTCGGCCCGCTGTCTCCCATGCCAGGGCTTAAGCTAATGAGTTTCCCATTAGCCTGCCACGCTGCCTCTCTGGCTATCGCGAGCTTGTGTGGTGCCCAATGAGAAAGGCCAGAACACGCTGGCACAGGCCCTTATCTCCCGTGCCACCCCGATGAAGGGATGAAATCCTTCTAATTCTCATCTTTTCACTGAGGTCTTCTAATTAGCCCACGGAGGCCCAGTGAGGTGCATTTACACTGCGCGACTGCTATGAAAAGCTTAAATGAAATAGAAAATATGTAGTCACACCACTCAAGTGAGAAAGATTGGTTTGGCTCACTAATGGCGTGATTATGCCACAGTATCTGCTAATTGTTGTATGCTATTCGATGTATCCAATATTAAAAAAATATTTTAAAATGTGGGAGTAGCAGAGTTCATATTTTAGAGGAATAAATGTGACAATTTTTATGTTAAATGGTAGTCTGTATGTTTGTAATAAGATAATAAAATAGAACTGAAAATCGTGTGTTACCAATAGGAGAAAATTGACTGATATAGTTTACATTGCAGAAACACGCATTGGCATTTAGCCTTTACAATATTGCAGGTTTTAGGTAGTGTACCGTATTGGTGGGTTTCGGATGACATCACAGCATTCTATAGGCCAATAATATTTAGTAAAGATAAGGGGCAGCTGAAATGAATGAACTGTTAAAATGCAGATTTCTGTTGTAATACAATGAGCTCTAGTCACTGATAAAAATGATCAGGTTCAACATTTGTGCATTTACATTTGGAATAGTGGCAAATGGCAAAGTACGATGTTATCAATAGGGAAATCTGGCTCTTGCCCCCCATCTGTGAGTATGACATCATCACATCACTGTCAATTCTTTCTCACTTAACAACTTACTTCCTCCTTTCTCGGTAATGCTATTCATCTCATTGGAAATAACCACACTGATGACCGCTTCAGTACTGTATGCTAATCTTTATATGTGTTCCAGGGGCTATTACGTTGTTGTGGTACCTCTGAGAAAACAACGCACTGGCAAGTTTTTCAAGCCATGGGAGAATCCTGATGAGATGAACTGGGAAGAGGTGAGTTTAATGACAGCGACTCTTACTCTGTCGGCCATGTTTGAAACCTGTAGCTTTACCAGTAGCGCGCCATACTTTTCTCCAAAGTGTAGAAACAGGCCTGTAGTTTTTGAGAGGCCAGGAAGAACAAGAGATGTGTCTCGCTGATTGACGCAAATAGCAGCAGAGAGCACTGTTCATATGGAAATGAGAACATGAAGTAGCCATCAAGTGCACTGCAAACTCAACCCTCATCCTCCCCTCCTCCTCCTCCTTTTTTTGTGGCGGCTGTAATTACCTGAAGAGCTGCATCAGGCCTTCCTGTCTTCTCTCATTCCAGCCCAAGCTAGCCCACTGTGTGTGCACAAAACACTTGACAACTTTTATATTTAACTGGTCGGATCGGAGTTTCTGTGAGCTGCATGCATGATTAAGTGTGTTTGCAAATGAAAGCTTTTATTGTTATACTGTTAACTCTAGGCTAAATTTTAAAGTGTTCTATTTACATGGCCTATAGTAAGAGCTTATGGGGGTATATTTGAGTTGCCAGTACCTTCTAATATCCAGTAGATGCCATATAAAACGTTTTGAATGCCCTCAAAAGTTATGAATTTTAGATTTTATAGTTCTACGTTTTGCGAAAAGGAACCATGTTGCCTCTAACTCGACCCTACTAACCCTGTGCTGTGTAATTGGCAGGAGTTTTAAAGGCGGTCTACCTGCTTTTTATAGTCTTAAAAACATGAAAAAACAAAAAAAGTTTGCTAACAACAACGACTAGCATGCTAACTATGCACTTTCTGTTTCTTGGACAATAACACGCTTTATAATTATGCAGTTTTATTTTGACCTCAGGAGATGCTTATACAGTATACTGGGGCAAGACAAAATTTGCTCAAATACATGGAAAAAAAACTCACTATACTTCACTGAATGCTGCGGATACTGTTTACTTAAAGTTTTGAGTCAATGGAATATAGTTTGGTTAGTTAAAGGTAATTAAAGGTAAATGTTTCTTTCTAAAATCGTCTCAGTATTGCATTCTAAATAACTTATCTGTGTATAACCATAGCAATAACACATTTGAAAACAAAATTAAATCTTAAATTGTCTCACCCACCGTTGGCTTCGTCGCTCCCGCCTATAGGCCCATGTCTGTCGCCTTGACCAATTGCCCAAAAGTCACCCCTCTGTCAGAATTTATTTGTTTGTCAATATTGGCACTCACCTTTTCACAACTTTTCCCAAGGGCAGCTAGATTTAGCCGTGTTGACAGGAGAGATGATTGAAGACATTATCGGGCAGTACCAACAGCCCCGCAGCCAAAACAGAGCACACACAACACGAGAGGGAGCGCACACACGGCGACGGGAGTGACAGGGGCACGAACACACGCGCGCACACACACGCACGCACACACACGGGACAAAGAGATACCGAATCAGACAGCAAATAACTAGCGAAGCCTGATTAGCATAATTATGAGCCGCACTTTGTACTGGCTGTTTAAAGAGCAATGATATAGACTTGTATGAAGGGCATCGACTTTATCAATTGCTTTTCGCCTACTTGTTTTACCGTATTAAACACTTGTACTGTACCTTTTTTTTTTTTTTCAAATTCCTAACTTAACCATTATCTTGTGCCAGTCGTAAACCTTTGTTGTGTAATGCCTTTATCAACAATTTTCAGCCTTAAAAGTGAAGTGAGTAATTTTTCTGGTGGGGGGTCTGCTACCTGCGTGTTTCCATGGAGACGTTATTGCTTTGTACAGGTGTTATTACTGCTCAAAAATACTTCTCAAAACCTGCATTGCTACTTAGTCAGCAGGGCCGCCTCTCAGCAGATTTGACCTTTAGCTATGTCTGGTGGCTCTAGGATCTAGATCTAGATCAATTTAATGCCATAATGTGGAACATGCCAAGCAAAGCAATGGAGTCAAGCAAGTGGTAGACCAGAAATGCCACATTGTCCACAGGCCTGTCACGATAACAAAATGTGAAACACGGTATATCGCTACAGAGAAATATTGCGATAAATGATAATATTGAAACTACTTTAAGCCTTTTTTAAATAAACAGTATCATTAAAAGGCCTGAGCTGGAACAAATAAATAGCTGAATGAACCATGAATTACCCATAGAAGTGATCTGTTCTACCCTCTACAGCTCAAGTCAAGTAAAAATGGCAAAAAAAATTCCCAAATTTTGCCAAGAAATTGTACAAATATTGTGCCCCAAAATATACTGTCCCAGCTTTCATATACTGAACGATAAGTCGATATAGTAATTATTGTGATAGGCCTAATTGTCTACCTTTAAGCAGGATATAGACCAGTGGTTCTATCAATCCAACCTGCAACCTCTTCGTTTTGTGGCACTTAGCAACCACACACTTCCATTTTGTATCAAGTCACTGTAATAATGTAATAACTGCACAGCCAAAAGCAAATTATTCAGATGCAATTGACTACAAGCGCTTGAATCAACGCTTCTGATTTGTGTCAAAAAATGATTGAGCCAAGAAACTTTGAAATCTCTCCGCTCTCTCTTCCGCTTGATACTGCCAGATAATGTGAGCTGTTTTATATGCCGGAAATCCACACTATCTTTTAATCAGAGCCTTTTGTAGTCCAAAAACAGATGAAATAAGTCATTGATCTTTCCGTAACGCTTTGCAATCAGCACTTTCGGCGCAGCAATCAGTAAGAGAAATCTCAGATGAATTAGAATTGAGGGAATTTTTATGTCTTGTGTTTGATATGAGTTGTACATTTTTTTGTCTCCTTGCAGCTGCTAAAGGAAATCAACAGAACCAATAGAGAATTCCGTTTTCGGAGGCAAATTGAGCCGAAAGCCTACATCGCGGCCTACTTCAAAGACCTGCCCAAAGACTTCACGCTGGGAGATGGAAAGATGTACGGGGAATTTGAAAATAAACAACTCCAGAACGGACAGGAGTACATCTTCTTCGTGGTGGCGGTTGTGGAGATGTCCGAAAATGTAAGTTTGCGATCAAAACTGCCAGCAGCCAGACAAAAAACATGTAGGCTTACTGTGTGTTTAGATGAGTTTTAAATATCTTCTAAAATTCTCACGATTATTACGATTATTGCAATTGCATTTTGTAAGCAGTTTAATGTAGACAGTGTGGTGATTGTGTTTGTCCACTGATCCGAAGGTTGGTGGTTTGAATCCTGCTCTTGACATAAAACATCATTGGTAGAGCGGTCAGATCCACTGACCAACAGGTTGGCAGTGGGATTCCAGCTCCCACAGACGAATGCTGACGTTCATCTGTGGGAGCTGGAGCTGTCGTTCATAACCCACCTCACCCCCAGTCTCTGCGTACACTGGTGTATGAATGTGCCTTAAAGGTGGAAAAGTCCTGTATAAAAACATCTGTGGGAACTGGAATCGCACCGCCAACCTGCGAGTCATTGGATCTGACCGCTCAACCAGTGATGTTAATGTCGACCGCCAACCGCCAACCGTCGGATCAGTGGACAAACACTGTACCAACTAAGCTACTGCTGCCGCTAATAATACACTTCTTGAACTGCTTTAACAATACACTCTTAAAAAACTAAAGTATTTATTTTTTTGTTTAGAAAAGGGGACAGTACATATTATTCCATCTGTTGTCCCAGGACAGATTGATGGTAAAAATGACACTTAAACACATAAAACATAGCAAGATAAAAGTTGGGCGCCTCAGATTTCATTTTAGCCCTTATTCAAAAACAAAAGACTTATGCCAAAACAATCTGTAGGAATAAAAAAAAAATATATGTATATATAAACTGAACTGGGAAGGACTTGACCACTGCACTGTTGTTACTAATCCCCGGTTCTTTACACCAGTTACACGAGGATGCTACTTGCTTCACGGCTCATTACTTGAATCTATCGTGAGCATTTAACTTCCAAACTCTTTGCTGGCTGGAGACGCAGACCCTCACCGCTTTGGGGAAAGAAGCCCCTTTAGACCTCGGCCCATCCCGGGAACGGCTTGATAACGGCGTGTGTGTTTAATTGCGGACCGCCTTATCTCTGTGTGTGCGTTTGTGTGCGCGCTTGTGTCCGGTGTGGAGCAGAGACCACCGGCTGCAGCAGAGATGATGGATCTGATGCGCTAGTGGGCAAAGCGCTAACTCTCTCTCCGCTGACCCGAGAGCAACGATAATCACGGACACAGGCGGCCGGGCATACACAATATTTCCATCCCTAAAGAGCGTTTTATCTCTCCATGCTTCTATCAAGTCTCCTCAACTGAAGGAGAGATTTTAAAGATTAGTTTTGATGTGGAGTCTAGTGAGATGAAAAGAAGTTTGAAAAGGTGTAAAATTTTGTATTGTCGGCCAAGCTGTGTAGCAAAGGCAGTTTAATTGAGTAAATTAGCTCAAGTCTTAAAGTAGGGCTCAGAATATATTAGTCAGAGCAGCCATAAGTCATTCTTAAGTAGAAGGAGCTGCAGGAAATCCAGTGTTGTTAGAGCTTAAGGTGAACATGGTTAATGAAACTATTATGAGAAATGTGTTTCAATCAAGCTGAATTGCATGATTAATCCAAGTCTCTCACTGTAAATCAAATCAAACTCCCAGTGGTCTTTCTGTTGTACTATTCAATACTATTACTACTAAAATGCGTTTTTAGGCTGGCTGTATTGAAACAAAGCAAAGAATAATAGCTTATATAGTTCCATCTTTTTGTGTTATGTGTCAGTGATATCACTGGGTTTTCCGTGATATCAGCATTAGTACAGTATTGAAAATGTAGCCGATATTTGGCATCAGTTTTCTTTTCTCGGAGTGCCCACGTGTCATTCCCATAGACTGTGTAAAGAAGCGGACTAAGGGAGTGTGACGTCACCCGTAGCGTTCAGCTCCAGCCAAATGAAGTTCATCGAGGCTAGAGCAGTTATAGGGACGAATTTGCAGCCGCGTTCCATATTTGGAATTCCGATTGAGAGTATCATAGCAACCGTAGAGCCAATCCAGAGCCAGGCTGTTGAAGGTAACGCTCCTTCCCGCCTGCACCACTCGTTAAGCAGGGAACGGGCGCTTAGCAACACTGTCAATCAAACCTGTTGCTAACGCTAGCAGGAGCAACCTCACCTGATTTGACTGTTATGAATGTTCATATCTTGATTTACGGACACAATGACGCAATAAAAATACCACGAACGTGTAGAGCGGGTTAATACAGAAACTTTAAGACCAAAATGACAAGTCTGACAGCAGCAGTCACAGAGAGAGGGATGACAGTTCTTCAATAGAAAGTGAATTGGAGCCAGAGTCGATGGAGCCGGACGCGCGCCCATAATCACTTCCTATTTGGAACGCGGGGGCTAGCAGGTTAGCTACGTCCAGTTATATATACAGGCTATGGTCATTCCCAGTTTGTCCTCAATGCAACAGATTTGCCTTGGATGGAAATAAAGGAGCAATTAGGCTAAAAATATGGTTGTATCTTTACACAATCATGCAACAAATCCTTTTATATTCCAGCTCAATACATTTTAACACATTCACATTTCAAGTTAAAATTTCATTTGTAAACTTTACTATAACGTAACATAAATTTGTGGGGCTGGCTGTGGATTTTCAAATCTTAGATTGGTATCGGCAAATAGCTGTTATTGGCAACAGCAGCAAAGCAAATACTGGATATCAGTATCAGCTCAAAAAATCCGTATCGGACCATCCATAATCGGGTTGTCAAAAGTATTGAAAATCAGATATTAAGCGATACTAAAACCAGCATTGAAACTAGATACCGATTTGAGCAGATATAAATACTTAAATAGTCGCATTCACAGGATAGAAATGAACCTTTCCTGAATAGAAAGTCGCATTCTATTTTCTAAAGAAACTGTGATTTTAATTATCATTGTGCTATCGTAATCGGTTTTGAGTATCGACCCTATTCCTTAGTATTGAAATTGAGAAATTTTAATATCATGACAACACTAATCCTTAAATCCCTAAACTTTGACTTGCAATAATGTGGTGTGCTTAGTTTGTATATGTGACTTCCACATTCAAGTCATTACATAAATAACACATGGCTTTATTTATGTAATGGCTTTCAACTTATACTCAGTGACGACGCTTTAAATAATTCTATTTGTCTCTTTTCAGATCATGTACGCCACCAGTCCGTACTCCGACTCGGTGGTCTCCGCGGACATCGACCCCCAGCCGATCATCGATGAAGAGGAGGGTCTGATCTGGGTGGTGGGGCCCGTGCTAGCCGTAGTCTTCATCATATGCATCGTGATCGCCATCCTGCTTTACAAGAGGTGAGAAAAAAAAACGCCAGTTACTTCAACCACCAGGTATGAGAAGGTGTGAACATGTGTTATCTGGCAACATGAATCATTTACCGAGCTAGAGACGGAATACTTCAAGTCATAAAATATGCAAAGACTATGATTTATATATGTAGCACTGATTATGAATATTCAACCTTAAACTATATAGAGTTACACAATAGGACAGGTGGTTGGGTGGTGTGTCCTCGGGCAAGACACTTCACACACAGCCACAGCGCAAAACACTTTGAGTATTTTGAGAGGCGCTGAATAAATCCTTGTAAGATTTTCAAATTAGCAGTAATGAGGATTATGGATGTCACAATATAAAATTTTAGTGTTACGGTTATTGTCAGAGTAAACATCACGATTTCGCAATTATTCACTGTTATTGACACAATGAGCAAACAACAGTGAAATCCTGAATTTACTTTTGTTCTCCAAAGTTCTGTAGATTACCATATTAGTATATTTATTAAATCAAACTTTCTTAATGTTAAAAATAAAATTAAGGTGACCAAACTGGCATATAAAAACAGCTGCACTTTCTTCGTGGTGGCACTTCCGGTTAAGCGGGAATCCCATTAATTTCGATAGAGAATTTGGGAAACGTTTTGCCGCTAAAATATGATATAAAGTAGGGTGATTTGTGTAAAATGTTTAAGGTTCATGTGACCAACAAGTCAACAGTTTAAAACGGCTTTGTAGCCCCTATAGAACTTATTTGCTGTCAGGATCGGCAGCCCCATGCAAAGTAATACAACCCGAATGACAATGGAGGCGCCCACGGCCACTTCCGGAATAAGGCGAATAGAATAGATTGAAATTACTTATTTTTGCTTCTAAAATTCTCACAGTTACTGTTTTGTAATCCTTACTAGAGACCGACCGATGTGTTTTCCCCAACTTCTGTAATTTAAATTTACTACGAACTCAAACCCACAGCCCTGTTTTACTATAAGCCTATAAGAGCAGGTGCAGTACAGTTATCTCTTCGCACTAAAGTGTTCACATTAAATTTTATGTGTATTCTTTAGGCCAAAACAACAAATCGGCCAGTGCTGGAGATTTAAGGTCCACGGCCGATACGCTAAAAAACAGGCCTGTCACAATGGATACTATCTTATCATTCAATACATGGTAGATGGAACGATTATTTTGGGGGTCAGTATTTATCACAGGCACTTTTTCTTTGTACTAGTGGGAAGATTTTTTGTTATTTCAGTAGTGTAGGTAGGATAAGATAAGATTTCAGCTGTATTGCGTTGAATAAATCACTTTTATGACTCATTAAGCGTTTCATATGTTGCAACTCATGTTCATTAAGAATAGATAAGTATAGTTTTGGGGTTTTTTTGCGATCAATTTTTTTATTTGTATGATAACAAAATCAAGACCCCTCACAAAAAATAAATAAATATAAAATAAAAACTGGGGAAAATCCTGCTTTGTCAGTGGCAAAGTGGCAGTCAATATTATCATCTATCGCTTATCCTCTTCAGCAATATATCGTACTTCAAAATTTGTTATGGTGACAGGCCTGCTAAAAAGGCCAAATATCCGCCCCATCGCTAATCCTTACGATTATCTTGACTTTAATAATCATCAATCAGTCAACTGAGGAATCCCATTAAGCCCATCGCTGTGTCTTGTAGGAGATACCACACAAATACCACCTCCTCTCCTCATTTCTATAACCATTGCTGAGAAGGTAATATTTCAAAATTGGAAAAAAAAATATGTAACACCATACACTTAAAGACTATATACCAATAGAAAAATAGAAATAGAAGAATAGAAGAAACAAAAGCATATATCAGCCTTCACTGAAACATGAACCCCATTCATCAGTTATCTTCAGCTGCCACAATGAAAAACACACTACAGCCATTTTCTCAAAGCTGAAATCATAAACTATCAAGCTAACATCTGCAAACCCAGCTAAATCAATGCAGACGCTCCTCCAAATGGTCCCAAGTACAAACCCATCCAAACACAACTAAACATGCAACTCCTCCTCCGTCTGCAGCTCTGACTGCGGTCCCACGGGAGGCTGTTGTCAGTGCGCATCAGTCAGGTGGGCAAGGCCAAAGCTTTGACTATCTGCAGCTTCAGAGAGGCCCGGAGCTCGGGCAGGCGTCCCGGGCTCTCCTCCTCCTCCTCTTCCTCCTCCTCTTCCTCAGTCTTTACTATGGCTGCTCCCACTGGGAACGCCACATTTGATCTCTGCGTCCACCCTCTCTGCCAGAACACACACAGCCACATGCACTCTGCTGGCGGTTTGTGCTTTTCTCTGCACAAAAAAAACAGGAGGGAAAAACATACTCAGAAATACATTTAACTTCAATACTTTATGTAAAAGCGGGAAGCCTTCAGTGCTATCTGTGTGTCATTGACAAATCCATGTCAGTTGATTCAACAACTTAGTGCTAAGTGCAGTAGTGGAAGAAGTACTCAATTCTGTTACTTAAGTAAAAGTACACAAGTAAAAATATCACATGAAAAAGTGCCCCTTTAAAAATGTACTTAAAGAGTAAAAAGTATTCCGCGCAGATTTTGAGGTCTTATAAAGTTTCAGATGTAGTGATTTGTGCTGAATTTTGTTCAACAGAAACAATTAATAGATTGTTTTTCTTTGTATATGTTTGTTTGCTCAAACTACGAACATGTTCAAAATAAACCCCTCACACTTTTCAGCAGGTCTCCAACTCTAATAAATATACAGTCCAGTGCAAAAATTTATTTAATAAAAAATATCCACTTTAAAATTCCAAAAGTCCAGATACCTAAAATTTGTACTTAAGTGTAGTACTTTACTACTTTTACTTTGAAAATTTGAAAGAATTTAATAAAATATCTCATAAACACTACCTATCTGGTCTTCTCAGTGTGGAGTAAATAGGTTCAAATCAAATTAGATTTTATTTATAACAATTTTAATGCCACAATTCAAGTTTTACATCATATAATGGTTGTTTATGCTTTCATGTTTTAGTTTTTCATTTGATATGAAAACTGAATGAGCTCCTTGCATTGGGTTGCCAGATTATACGGCTAAAACCAATTTGTTTTTGCGTCCTCAATATAAGCTATGGCGTCTTAAGGCATCCCACATTGAATTGAACTGAACAGCAACTTTAGTACATTTTAGAAAGTGCTTCTTATATATACTATGATTATATATACTACAGCATTCATTCAAAAACATTTACAATAGCTAATATTCAAATGATTTAATTAGCATGTTGTTCAAATATAGGGATAAGCTTGTTTATTTTTCCAGAACGCCATGTTTTCTCTGTGGGTTTATCGTGCAGAGTCTGTGTGCTGGGGCTTTGGAGCTCCCTTTGGAAGCGCACAGACTTCATTATAAACTTTGTGTCACTTTACAGAAGTGTCAGTGCGGAAGCTGGAGATGTTTTTTTTCTTGTCAGGATCAGTTTTATGTGACAGTATGTTCTTCTAGTGCAAAACATAGAGGAAAGAGCAAGTTGTGCAGAGAGCTATCAATAAAAAAAATGATTGCTGATGACTTTTAGAGCTAAAAAAGTGGCTAGGTCCATTCTCCCCCTGCACAACAACCATCGATTATGACTATTAATGTGAAATGTACTGTATATATAGTCACATCGTTTTTATAATGGAGAACGATGAAATATGTGTCTGTTTTTCTTGGAATCCCTTCAACTAGAGCAGTCTGGTCAATCTGGAATAGTTATATAGGCTCTGTAAACATCCGCACGCTAGCTAGCTCACTGTGTCTCAAAGCTAACAGTCACTTTTATTAAAAATCTTTTATTAAAATCCAAAAACATAAAATAAACAACCGATTCAAATTCAAATTAATCAAAATAAACAGTGCCTGATTGTTTTTAAATGTACTACTACTTCAGTTTGTGGTTGCTGTTTTAATATTTATTATGCCTCAAAATTAGCTTTAGCGTTAGCATTGAGACACAAACATCTCTCTTTCTAAACACAAGTGTCCTCCGGTGAAGTACTAATTTTATTCGTGTAGTTTTTAATATGTTGTCAGTGACATCCACCCGCACCCTTTAAATATTTATTCATTTTAGCGTGACTCAGCAAAAACCTCATAGATATATAATTGGACAGGAAGTAGTGACGCTAACAGTGAGGTTGCCGGGCGCTCTTGTTCACAGAGCCAGTTGCATGAGAATTTAATGTGCTCCTGTAAAACTATAGCAAAATAAGAGCCCTCAGGATGCCAAAGGTCTCCTCGCCTAATGTTGTGTCAATATTTCTTTTCTTTGCCGACCAATGGAGCAGCAAACCAGACAGGTAAGACCGAGATGGATATAGAAAAACACCTCCACTA
Organism: Periophthalmodon schlosseri; assembly: GCA_000787095.1. Lineage (NCBI taxonomy): Eukaryota > Metazoa > Chordata > Actinopteri > Gobiiformes > Gobiidae > Periophthalmodon > Periophthalmodon schlosseri. Next base: position 42,596 of record KN469259.1, read on the forward strand.
TTTTGTCACCCTGGAAAACATAGTATTTATAGGTGCACTATTTAACATTTATGATGGAGGGTCCATCACCTGCTTGTCTCCGTAGAGATGCATTAGCTTTGACTGGAATGTTCCACAGTGTAGCATCAAACACCAACATCAAATCGTGCATTTAATCAATTACATGTTTCACCAACATCAATCGTGCATTTAATCAATTACATGTTTTATTGCTAAAAAGCGCATTGAAAAAGATATAACTACATTTAGCCTGTTGTTCACACATGTTATTGTCTGGTCTTGGTTTCTGACAGACTGACACAGATCAAATGCATTTACACAAAGACATATGATAATGCACAGAAATTTCCATCGCAATAAGCTATAGCGTAACCATGGAGACAAGTACGCAACAGACAGTTTGTCAAAATGTTACTTAGGACACCTTGAGTTACATCTTAAATTTGATTATACAAATTACAATGATCCTGAAATATATGATTGACAGAAAAAGAGCAGAAGCCGAAGCTCGTAAAGGCAGCCTTCCCAACAGCAAAGAAATGCCCCTGCATCACCCCACTGACCCTGTGGAGCTACGACGCCTCAACTTCCAAACTCCCGGTAAGATTTCAACGTTCATCGCATTTAGTGTAGACATACAGTGAGAATGCTACTGATTGCTTGCTAAAATCAGTACTTCATTACTAACTAGCTGTTTTGACATTTCCATTTCACAATCTCAACTGACAGAGCTCGGATTATGTACAAGTTTAAAATTTCTCACTGGATAATACTTTATACGTTACACAGTTATAGGTTCACTTAAAGGGCCCATATTACGCTATTTTCTGATCTGTTTTATAACGTTTCCTCATCACAAACAGACCTGGAGTTGTGTTTTGTTTCATTCACACATGTTTAACACACAAACCCTTCTCCTCTCAAACTGAAAACACTCTGTTCCACCTTGTGATGTCATGTGGCAATACAGGAAGTGCTCCAATGTGTTGTTAAACTCCATACACCTTCACTAGAATCATTTGGATGATTGGTCTTCCAAGTGTTGTTAAACTCCATACACCTTCACTAGAATCATTTGGATGATTTCAGCCCTGGAACTGCCAATCTCTACTGAACTAAAAGTAAAAGGTAGATTTTAGTTTGAAAACTACCTCTTCATGACATCACAAGGTGAAACAGAGCGTTTTGAGTTTTGGAGATGTAGACAGACTAATAATAAAGGGTCACGCAAACATGTCCAAACATCTCCAGGTATGTTTTTGAGGAGATAACAACATTATAACGTGGCTTAAACCTCACAAGAGTCAGTTTTGCGTAATATAGGACCTTTAATGCATAAATGCTATTGCTAATCCGCCACAGGTGATCACTTTTTAGTAAGTAATAGTTTGCATAGTTGTGCATAAGAATCTAATCTGACATAAAACAAAAAAAAAAAAAAAAAACAGTATAAGGCATACAAGGTTTCGTGCTGAGGGAACATCTTAAAGGAACAAGAACTTTTAAAATATGTGTTTATTACATATAATTATCAATTGTGTCCATTCTAATCATTGGTTTCAGGTGACATTTTTAGGACCATTCAAAAGATAGAATATTCGTTGAACTAACCCTAACCAAACAGACAAATACACAAGAAATGAACCCTAACTCCAAAGTAGCACTAGCCCTGGACTAATAAGTGGTTTGCAGGTACACATGGGGACAGGTGCGGAGGTTCAGTACTTGGCAGTGTCCTCTGGGGAAGATCCATCTCATTGAAAAGTAAAGAGGCAGAAGTGCTAGGCTTGACAGTTTGGTGGCAGCTGTCATCATGGGCCATCGGGGTCATCCGGACATGTCATGCTTACTCAGAAAGCTCCGACTATACCCTGCGAGTTAGTAGATCCAACCCGGCCCGAGTGAGGACAATATGAAATATGTCAAGGCTGTGTCCTGTGTTTCGTATGCGAGCCGATGGATAGCCAGAAACAACAATGACAGCTGTGAAGTGCAATGCTTATACCAGCTGACCTTTAGCGCGGAGGTGAGAAGTGGTCACTGGATTCTTGCCTGGAGGAGACCCCTACAGCCACAGTCCAGTTATCATCTGTAGGGGGCGATGTGTCTTTGCCCCCGTTCTGACTGTAAGGAGGAACACCTGAACAAGCAGTATGTAGCGTGTAGACCCTGGAATAAGGATTGTGAATGTTCTCCAGCAGTTAAAAGGCCCGTATTACGCTATTTTCTGATCTATGTTTTAATGTTGTTTCCTCATCAAAAACATATTCATAGTTGTGTTTTGTTTCATTCACACATATTTAACACACAGATCCTGCATATTTAGGCTGAGTTCTTCTCTCAAACTGAAGACACTCTGTTCCACTTTGTGATGTCATGTGGTAATACAGGAAGTGCTCCACTATGTTTTTAAACTCCATACACCTTCACTAGAATCATTTGGATGATTTCAGCCCTGGAACTGCCAATCTCTACTGAACTAAAAGTAAAAGGTAGATTTTAGTTTGAAAACTACCTCTACCCTGCCAATGCTACTGAACTAAAGGTAAAAGGAAGCTGTTAACTTGAAAACTACCATTGCATGACATCACAAGGTGGAACAAAGCATTTTGAGTTTTGGAGGCGTAGACAGAGTAATAAACTAGGGTTACTCAAACATGCGTGAATGAAACAAAACACAAGTCCAGGTATGTTTTTGATGAACATTTAACATTTTAACATGGCTTAATACTCACAAGAGTAAATTTTGTGTAATATAGGCCCTTTAAAAGGTAAAAGACAAACTGGGTCTATCCCAATGCAATAGTGTTAAAAAATCTCAGATTTTGCTTTGTATCAAATAGCTGGAGTGCATAAATGTAAATAAATGATAGTAGTACATGTATTTTTTTCAATACTTACCAAGTTTATTCTATGTTCTGAACAGCTGTGTTGTGGGCTACGGACTGAATTTAAACTCTGCTTATTTAATCTAAACAGAATTTATTTGAACTGAAATGATTTACAATGAAAGTGTCTAATGTAATTATAAATACAACTGCCCACTTTTAATCTGTACAAAATAAGTTATGGTGCATATAAATGACAATATGGCTAAGCTATGCATTCAAATCCAATGTATTTCTTGTAAAACATTGTTCATTATAAAATATAAGCTAATTAATCCTTTTGCTAACTAAACAAATTTAATTTGTTTATTTGAAACTCTTCCATTATTCTCAATATAGGTGGTCAATCACAATTACTTATAAACTGCATGAATGGGTAATGAATGTATTTAAAAGCCTACGTTAACCAGTCCTTTAAAAGCTGCTTTAAACTGTGGGACCAGTGTTCACAGGGTGCCAAATGAAGTGGGCATATCCGAGCCGGGTCAGTTTGTATGAAAGGAGGATAAATTACCCCTCCAGGCTCGAGTAATGTATGCATATTTATGAAAGCTCTCCAATGATGTTAGGGCCATTACGGACGGCTTCATTCTGACAGAGGGCATTTTTCCTTTTGGCGCTGAGTGATCTCAAACATCCTTACGCTTTTTCAACCCCCACTCAAGCCGTCATTTCCCCCTACCCATCAGCTCCTCTAAGAGCCCAGATCTCACTGCTCAAAAGGACTAAATATTTCCTCTCAACATGTGACCACTCTAAATCAAGTCCTCAAGCCGTGTTACATTAGACCTGCTCTCCCTCTCCTCCTCTCTTTCCCCCCTTTACACCTCAATGGACATTTTCTACTTAAGGATACTTGATGTTTGAGCGACAGTATGGCAGGAATGGTGCTTTCATTGTCCCCCCAAGGCTGGTGATGGGTTTGGAGTAGCGGCCTACAATAGAAACCCACTTTTGCCGGGAGAGATGTGAAAGTGGGTGGGGGAAATGTGGCCTAGTACCTTCCATTAGCTAATGCCCACTTATGCCAAGCTAATGAAACCTCATTATGGCGGTGGTGGAAAGACGGCGTCAACCAACTGCGGTGGCATTTGACTTGTGGAGAACTTTTGAACAGAGCAGAACTTCTCAATCTATTTCTGGTTTTAAGCTATAATGTATTCGCAACTCCAAAGACAAAAGAATTAACCAAAGTCAGAAAAGTCAATGGAAAATCTATTGGCGCACAGAGCTAAATCAGCTATAACTAAAGGTGCCCTACGCAACTTTTCAGATGGAGAGTTTGCCACTTGGTTGCCTCATCGAAATGTTATTTCTTTTCCTGGAATGTTCCACAGTATGGCATTAAGCGTGTCTTTCTTGTATCTATTGAATTACTGAAAAACATGCATTTTTATTGTGAGCAGGCTTGCCTCTCCACAGATCTGACCTGTAACATGACTTAATGTCGACACCTGCTTCATCTTCATGGAGATAGTTAATACCATATGGTGGTGCATTCCAGGCAAAGCACTAACATCTCCATGGTGATTAGCAGGCAGCAGGTCCTCCTTAAGAAAAAATACAAATTGCACCTTTAATCCAGTTTATAATACTTGAAAAAAGTGTTATTTAAATGCTAGATTCTAGATGACACATACGCATTCGTAATTTTCCATGGGTTCATTTTGCTTTGCTTGTTTCTTTGCTTCCATATACAGTAGTTAGCATGGCCTCTAGCATGGTAGAATCTGTGTACTAATGTATGTTCCATTTAGCATACTCGTTGCACTAGCGATGTTTTCTTGGTCAAACACATCACATCACTCTAATGTCGTCTTGAGTCTGTAGTTAATGACACGGCCGTTTCCTCCACAGGTTCAGGTGCGTCCAGTCACCCCAGTAACCTCCATTTGTCAAGTTAGTTGGTCTCGATTCTGCATTTGACAACATCCCCTTTAATCTCCTACTGCCTTCTACTTTCCCATCTCTCAACCCAGTCTTCATTCTCATGGTGTCAATGCTTTTCATCGCAGTAGGGCAGAGTTTGTAACATGTCATTGTTCAATCAACCTTTGGCCTAATTTTTGTGTTTTTTGTTTATTCTTTTAAGTCATGGTGTGCTTTTATGTCTGTGTCGTGCTAATTATCCTGCCTAGCTAAACTGCTAATAGTATCCTAGGTGGACCTCTCATTCCGGCTTCTGCGTCCTTCCTAGCATGGCCACTGCTGAACAAACTAGCCTAAGAAACACCTTTCCATCTTCCCTGCTTTACTATTGGTCCACTGTTTTACTCGTTGTGTAACATTAGTTAGTAGATGACGTTTTCTTTCTCTTTATGTGGCAGGTATGGCCAACCACCCTCCCATTCCAGTTATGGACCTGGCTGATCATCTGGAGCGTCTAAAAGCCAACGACAACCTCAAGTTCTCACAAGAGTATGAGGTACAGGTCCACACTATTCCAAGTATTTCACTGGAAGAAATTACCTTAAAGTACTTTTGAGAGTAGGTGTTACTCATAGACTGTATAAAGAAGTGAATGTGTCACCTATAGAGTTCGGCTCCAGTCAAATGAAGCTCATCAAAGTTATGTGGCAAATTTGGATATATTTGGAATTCCAACCGCGATTATCATAGCGACCAAAGTGTCAGCGAAATAAAAATATCAGCATCATGTAGAGCGGGTTAATACGAACATTTTAAGACCAAAGTGATGAGACTGACAGCAGCAGTTACAGAGAGAGGGGTGACAGTTTTTCATTAGAAAGTGAATTGGAGCCAGAGTTGATGGAGCCCTAAGGGCACCCACACTCACTTCCTATTTGGACCGTGGTGGCTAGCAGGTTAGCTATGTCCATTTATATATACAGTCTATGGTGTTACTCTATAAGGAAACATCACTTTAAGTCCTAATAGTAGTAGTATGTGCAGCATATTACTATGAATTACTACTTTTACTTCCAAAATAGCAAACAAATTCATAATATTCTGATTTTACAGTAAAACATGGAATCATTTGTGTTAAAATCTGAATGAGGCTATCACTGCAGGCATTTTGACACCTTGCCATAGAAAGAAAGGGACCAATTAACGTCATTACATGGTGTACAATTTTTGTTTTTGGTTCTTGCTGTTATATTTAATCAATTTAAGTCAATGGCACGTCTCACTAGGATACCTTTTTCCCTAATACCTGCTCCAATAGTGAGCCAATTCTAAAATGATGGAAGCCATATCTGCTCACAAATGAGAAATGAAGAAATTAAGGTTTTTTAATGCCAAGATTAGATCACTTTAAAGCAAATATGGAAAGAACATTTTATATGAAGGATAAATACACATTTTTGGTTGATAAAACACATGGGGACCATTCAGATGTCAGTGGCTTTTTCAAATGGTTCAGAATCATTATACTGTATTGAGGTTAGCCGAGCTGGCCAGTCATTAAGTTCTCTTTCTAAACTATTATTTTAGCGTAATGGGAAGCAATTATGCAAGTAAAATGAAGAGATTTTTAATCTCAAAAAAATATTCTAGCTACCCTCAGTTAACCCCTTTAACCTTGGTCTAAAGTCTGTACTCTACTTAAACAATCTGAGATAAGACATAAAATTCAAACCAAATCAACTGGTGTCTGGCTTCTTGAATATGTGTAAGTATTCGTATTGACATTGACAAACCCACCTAAGGCCCTTAGTAGCTTAAACAAGTTCCAAACCATTAAACACCAACCATTATCTACAGAAGACAGAAGAAGATAAATGAACAAAATAAGTAAATTTGTATCCCTCTTCAAATCCATTTTAATTAGCCATAAGGGATACTGAGACTATTAATCTGCCTTATTGCACCAGAGCTATTTTTCTGTAGAAACATTAAAACCGAGAAGACATTAAGAAGAAAGAACAATATTTCCCCGTCCCTGTGTGGTGGATGTTCCCTTTGTCATATTACATTTTATTGTTCATTTATTTGTGATGAGGGACCATTAGCGATTCCAGCTTTGCGCTGCTAACGAAAGACTTGGATCTCACATTCCGATGAACTAGTCTCTGGTGTGGGATTCTGTTGTGTGCTATAAAATGTGCTAATCTTATGAGAACATCACTAAAATAATGATAGATCATACTGTTTTTTGGAGAAAGACAAAAGTCATGACATTGCTGCTATACAACAGAGTAGCTAGCAGCTAGCAAACATGAACATATGTTTTGTCCTCCAAGTTATACAAGTGTTCCAAGAGTTCCAAGAGAGCTGGGCATAAATTATTGTGTTCTTTTCTAAGCATCGAAGTGTACAGTGCTCTTTTATAGCAAAAAAAAAAAAAAAAAACCCTGTTACATATGAAAGCCACCTACATAACTGCATAAAACAAACACAAGGTAGACCTAACCAAATGTAGCACAGATGGGTCACTGATCCTCCTCAAACATTGTCCCAGTGGCATTAAAGGTAGAGGTAGGCGATATTGAGAAAAAAAACCCAAAAAACGTCTTTTATTATGGCAATTGATCAGAAATGTGCCTATAAATTGTAAATGGAGGTTTAAGTATTGCATAAAAAGTGAATGTACAATAAAAATTAACCACAAATATCACCATAAACCCATATATTTGAAAGACTACGCTAAGTTTGTAGACAATATATATATATATACTCAGTACAAATACCAATAGAATTTCAATACTATACATTTTTCAATATATATCCAACCTTAAATTAAAGAACGGGTCAAATGCAAGGCGCAATTTCCCTGTGATGACAATAAACTTTATCTTACCACTTTGTCTTTAGAAAAACCACAACACTTACACATTCACTCAGATCGCTCGGCTCTGTACAAATAAACGTTCCGTGCATTAATAATGAAAAATTCTTCTTGTTTACAGTCCATAGACCCTGGGCAGCAGTTCACCTGGGAGCATTCCAACTTGGAGGTCAACAAACCAAAGAACCGATACGCCAACGTCATCGCCTACGACCATTCCCGGGTCCTTCTGTCTGCTATCGATGGTAAGCTGCCCACCCACAACTCCCTACAACTTCCACATCGATTATACACAAAGCTCTATCCACCAAACTGTACTTAAACACTGAGAAATTGCGGCCATTTTGAACAGATAGAAAAGTGCTGTTTCGGTCACCACTTACAAGCGCACAACACCAATGCTATTAATTAACCAATGGCTTGCGGAGTGCTAAGTTGGTGGGACAAAAGCAGACATATTAAAAGGCATGTTTAGAAGTGCGCTTAAACAATCCTCTGCTAAGTGGTGATGAAAGTCCATTAGCCAGAGATGCACACACTCACAGGCAAACTGACTGACAACAAAGAGGACCTCAGTGATTAGACATAACAGACTAACATTATGTCTTTAAAGCGTATACAAAGCTTTACATTTATTCTGATTCATGGATTAAAAAGGGATTAGAAATTTTCATAATTTAAAGGGTCCATATTATGCTTTTTCTGATCTATGTTATAATGTTGTTTTCTCATCAAAAACATACCCAGAGCTGTGTTTTGTTTCATTCAAACATGTTTAACACAAAGACCCTGCACACTTAGGCTGCTTTCTTCTCTCAAACTGATAACACTCTGTTCCACCTTGTGATGTCATGTGGTAATACAGGAAGTGCTCCACTGTGTTTTTAAATTATATACGTTAATACATACACACACAGTCATTTGGATAATTTCAGCCCTGGAATTGCCAATCTCTACTTAACAAAAGGTTAAAGGTAGCTGTTAACTTGTAAACTACCATTATGTGACATCACAAGGTGGGACAGAGCATTTTGAGCTTTGGAGATGTAGACAGACTAATAATAAAAATGTTTTGTTGAATGAAACAAAATAGAACTCTGGGCATGTTCTTGATGAAGCTTAAAGCTCACAAATATCCATTTTGTGTAATATAGGACCTTTAATTAATGAGTTTACTCCAAAGCCAGCCATGCTTCGTTTCCTCACTTTTCATACACTTGAACGCTACATACAAATCAGGATTGTGCAAGTATTGCACCAAACCTGAATGTACCATAGAATTAACCAGAAAAGGGCAGAAATATGACTTTAAACTATTGTTGGGAAGATTACACTTTTAATTGTTTTAATTAGTGTTGTTACGATACTAAAAATTTCAAACTCGATTTCGATACTAAGGAATAGACTCAGTACTCAAAATCGATTCCAATATCACAAAGATAATTAAAAACTCTCTTTAGACAATAGAATGTGATTTTCAACATTAAATCATAGCACTTTCTTTTCTATTCCCATGTGTTCTTATATCTGTGTAATCCCTCAGTCGTCCAGTAGGTTCCATAGTGGTCCATGGGCGTGTACTAGTCTATGTGTCTTATACTTGTTCTGATCAAGATCAAGATCATTCTAAAGCTGTTCAGGAAAGGTTCATTTCTGTCCCGTTAATTTGACTTTTTCAGTATCGATACTTGTTCAAATTAGTTTTGATACTATTTTTAGTATCATTTAGTATCTCATTCGATACGTTCTAACAATTGCAATATGATCTGTTTTCCCCTTGCCCATAAACATAGCTACTATAGACATTACTAATATACATTCATATTATACCCATTTTTGCTTTAAAAGTTCCCAATCGCATTTTAAACATTATCATTTAAATTCCACAATAACGTCTGAATATTTTTGCACATAGAACGAAGTGAACTTTCTGAATACTCCCACTTAAACTCATCATCATTACGATAGCAGTTCAATACCCGCCTAAAGCCTGCATTTTCTGAGATTCATTTGCTTGTTTGTTTTTTTTTTTATTCCAAGCCGAGAGCCAAACAACAACTGTGGCAATGTTTATTCCATAATAAGCATATTGACAGCGAAAATGGAAAAAAATATGAAATCCTGACTGACAGAAAGCATAAAGGCAGAAGCGCATTAAACAACTTCCCTCATTCTCATTAAACTACAGTAATGTCCCTTTCTTTTCAATGCAAAAAAACACACTGGGCTTAATTGTATTTATCCTTGTCCATCACTATAAAATGTGCCGCCGTGTGGACAAAAAGACTCGGCGACGTGGGTGGTTTTAATGCGTCCTTTTTCCATTTGCTTGTCTTTTTAGTCCAATAAGTTACCTGGGAGTGCGAGGCTGTCTGCGGGGGGGGCGGGAGGAGAGGGGAGAGCAGAGCAGGGGATTGTGGGAGACGTGGTGGCCATGCAGATGAGAGTTATCTTGGTCGACCATGTGTGCACGGAGCCCCTAAACTGCCAGTCCTAAAGCATTGACTAGCTGTCAGCTCTGTCTCTTTCCCCGGGATTCCAAAAGGCTGCTGCGCCTTTCATTTAATATAAGCAAAAAGAAACGGCGTGCCAAGAAAGAGGAAGAGAGAGACGGAAGGAGAGGGGGAGTGAGAGAGAGAGAGAGAGAGCGAGGGAGAATTGTTTTGCTACTTTTCTGTTTGGTTTGTTTTTCTGCGTGTGAGGTGATAGACTTTTTACAGAGCGAGCCTTATCAGGAAGTCTCTCAGATATGGGAAAGGACACAGCACTTTGGATTTAAATGTGCTAGTGATAATAAATAGGAAGGTTTATGCATCTGAAAAAAGCTCAGATCCAAACACAGCCAGTAGTTATTATTATGCAACTATGGGACTAAAGCATTTTGTATTTTAAAACCCAGCATGGAACTGGATAATCAGGATATTCACTGGGTTATGTTTTGGGTGGCATTGGCTGTTTACTTTGTGTTGTGTTTTGATGTGAAATACTCTATAAATTCAGAATTCAGAAGCGGTAGTATTCAAAATTAAGGAGTTAATTTAAAACTAGATTTAGTGTTCCTATTGGCTAAAAATGGCTGAACTGGGTTGCCATTACATGTAATATACAGTATTTTAGTGTGTTTACGTATCTGTTGTTGACCATTTCCACAAGTTTGCGAAGAGATTTTGACTCGTCAGTTTCGATTTACTTTCTTTAATATTTTTGCTGTGGTTGTAGAACTGCTTTTTGGATCTACACAGCTTCTGAAACGTAACTTGCCACCACTTAACCCGTCTTTTGTCCAATCCAAATGTAAACACATGATCATTTTTGTCATGTTCGCACGATCTTGTGGCCATTTTGTCTCGCGAGATCTTGTCCCATCCCTAATTCCTATGTACCAGACCTTTACCATTAGGGCCAAAAAAATATTATAATATATAGCGCTATTTAACATGTATTTAGAATATTCCAGGTTAGAGTCTTAGCGATTTGCATTTAAAAGAACCAATACAGTTCCTGAGGTCTGTTCTCTCCTTGTTATTTCCTACTGAATTCTGGCTGCCATGTTATGACTCATAGATCATAATTTACATTTTGCGTCATGTCCCCGTATAGGCATTCTGTGTCTAGAGCCCTTACAAGCGTCTCATTCGCAGGTATCTTGGGGAGCGACTACATCAACGCCAACTACATCGACGGCTACAGGAAGCAGAATGCCTACATCGCCACCCAGGGCCCGCTGCCAGAGACCTTCGGAGAGTTCTGGAGGATGATCTGGGAACAGAGGAGCGCCATTGTGGTCATGATGACGAAGCTGGAGGAGAGGTCAAGGGTAAGGCACATTACTGTGTCGATGAATTATTAAGTCTGTATATAAAGGCGCTCACGGCAAGGTTGTCACGGTGATTCATTTGATTTATTATGCTAAATATTTGTATTAACTTAATTTTGTGTACCTTCTTGAACAAGTGCAATCCAAAGAACTTATTATTATTCAAATGCAGCAGCTGGAAAATGATTTCAGAGGAAGCATACTGTACAGATAAGATTTACATAAAAACACAAATATAAAACTTTAAATTATAACTTATAACTGCAACATGATGTATTATTAGAATTAAATGCGCTATAGAATGTGTTTTAACTTCCACTGAAATGAAGGTTGTACAAATATATGGAAACTACTTCTATTTAGCTAGTTTTTTATTGGTTGTAACAGCAGTGAGTTTGCATGTGAAGTCTAAATACTTCATATATGGTTTACACATTCGAACGCATTAGCAGCAAGGCCACGGCTCAATCTTTTCGGTCACAGTAAAGGCCCACAATCATGTATATAATGCCCCACTGAGCCTTGACCACTACACAAGAGCGTCATGTGTGTTTTTGCATGGATGAAAAGCTTCCGTGGTGCGTTCACTGTATTCACTCCACACACCTTTAAGGTCAGTGCAGTCAGAAGGCTCGCTCGGCTCCATAAGCTCCTGACCTTCACACTTATACAGGCTGTCTCGAGCAGCGGGCTATGTTAACAGGGACACCAACTCAATTCAGAGGAGAGGAACAATGTACAAATCCAATTCTGGAAAGGGAGGATGGTGCGTGAAATGTAAACATGGAGAAATTGATCTGTTATAGAACTTTTTGGGGAGGATAGTTTTCTACTTTTTGAAAATCTTATGGAGATGTTATTGCTTTGCGTCGTGGGGCATTAAACGCATCTGTCTTGCGTTCATTCAATCGCAAGTGTTGTTATTGTTGCAAATACCTTTAAAATCGCGCAATAATGTTGTGAGTGGGATCGTAACCGTAACTTCACCTAATGGCGATGTATAGATATGTTTAATGCCATACTGTGGAACATGCAAAAGCAAAGCAATAGCATGTCCATCAAGACAAGCGGGAGGCGGACACCCTCGCACTAGAAAAGTTACATAGTACACCTTTAAAGCCAAAAGACAGAAGGGCAAGTGTGTACTGTGGTCAAATTTGAACTTTGAAATACTGTTTTTTTTAAGTGTGTACAGTTATGATGTATAGTTGCTAACTCATATCGTTCCTTAAAAATATGTATACCGTATTTTCCGGAGTATAAGTCGCACCAGCCAAAAATTGCATAATAATGAAGAAAAAAATATTTTCACATATAAATCACATCTGAGTATAAGTCGTACCCCCGGCCAAACTATGAAAAAAAGTGCGACTTATAGTCCAGAAAATATAATCATCCTTATAATGATGTATTGTAAAGTTTAACTGAGAAAGAAGTGCAGATAATTGGCATTTTGTTTCCAATTGAATTTCCACATTGTTCTGACATTTTTGAACTGGGTTTGTAGAAATGGGAGACATTTGTGTAAAAAGTTGTCAGTTACAGTGGGAGTATGATTCTTGGCTCCATTCACTGTAATGTTCTCTATGACACAGCCTGATCCACTCTTATCATTACGGCGTTTGACAGCTGGAGGACATAATGTGCTTTTGTTGGCTCTAACAGCCCCTGTCTTTTATATTAATCAGTGGTATCATTCACCGAGAAGCACTCAAGCTGTCTTTCTACGTTTTGCATATCCATAGCTCTATTATGAATCAATTTAGCTGCATTTTATGGCACCTGGCGTTAGTGCTATAGCAGCAGCTGATGGAGGTGGAATGCAAAAGTAATCTCTCAATCGACACATCTATCCATCATCTATCTATCATTTATTCAATTAGTGGTGTTTTATTGCTCAGAAATACCTTGAAAATCATCCGTGGGGTCGCCCCTCCACAAATCTGACCTGTAACTTGGCCTGATGGTGTCACCTGCCTGTTTCCATGGAGAGATACGTTTTATGTCATACTTAAGTCATTCAAGGCAAAGTAAGAGCATCCCCATGGAGACAAACTGGTGGCAGACCCTCCACCAGAAAAGTTACATAGTGCACCTTTAAATTCACATTTTATAGTTTTTTTTTGTTTGTTTGTTTTTTTTACATGTACATATTTACTACATGTGCCATTTCAGTTCTTTCTTACCGTATTTTCCAGACTATAAGTTGCACTTTTTTTCATAGTTTGGCCAGGGGTGCCGACTTATACCAGATTCAATTTATATGTGAAATATATGTTTTTTTCTTCATTATTATGGATTTTTTGGCTGGTGCGACTTATACTCCAGAAAATACGGTCCTTTGAATTTGATTTGTAGACCTACCTAGTGATATAACATCTATTCCTGTTATATGCAACATTTTGAGAACTTTATAATAATAATAATTATTAAAAAAATAATAAATGGTTAATTACAGCAGCAGCTTCTTCTGACATCATTCTGAAACCAATGGATGGTGCAAATACTATACCTCACCCTTTTACACTTTGATTGACACATTGGTTTTGAAGGACCCACAGCCATTCAAATCACACCAATTGAACTGTGGGCACTTATTTCCTGAACAGCACCAGCGCTCTCTCTTTGGCAGCTCCGGTCAGTGCTTTATTGGCCGCTCTCTGGGAAACAAAGCTGTGTACTAAAAAAGCGATAAAGCCCAGGCTGTTATGCGATTGGAACGTGTGGTTACTCTTGTAATTATAGAGTGGCAGGACAATTTATAACAATGTCAGATCTATAAAAATTTCTCAAACCGTTGCATTGATTTTAAAATCCAATAGTCAGCGGGCAGCAGCTGATTCAGGGAATTTATTTGCACCTTATTTGTTTAGAAGTGTGAATTAGCTGCTCTTTTGCTTGTGTGCGGGTATTTGTCACTTTGTGCGGACTCAAATCTGCATACGCACTCAGTTCACGGGGACCTGCTGTCAGGACCTAATGACGTAAATCCTTTATTACCAGCCAAAAAACGTGAATTAAAATTACAGATTAACTATGTCACTTTTCTGTAGAACTGTCGCGATAATTACTTTATCCACTTATTGTTCAATATAAGCTGGAACAGTATATTTTGGGCCTCAATATTTATCGTGAGTACAATTTATTTGGAATAATGGCAAGTCATTTTGGTCTTAAATGTTCATATTAACCCGCTCTACATGATCCTGGTATTTTTATTTCACTATCATGTCCATAAATCAAGATATAAACATTAATAACGGACAAATCAAGCACCTTCTTTGCCCAAGGTCACTCCCACTAGCATTAGCAACAGTTGCTATGATACGCGCGGTCGGATTTCCATATATGGAACTCGGCTCCAGATTGGCCCGTATAACCGCTAGCCTCAATGAGTTTCATTTGACTGGAGTCGAACGCTATGGGTGACGTCACACTCCCTTAGTCCATTTCTTTATACCATCTATGGGTTAGAATCAGCCTCCACAAAATTATTGTTAATGTAATGCCCCCGTAAGACAAGTAAACCCAACGTGTGCATGTATGTGTGTATGTTATGTGTGTGTGTGTGTGTGTGTACTCTAATAGTTCTTGTTGTTTGGTGCACTCAGGTGAAATGCGACCAGTACTGGCCCACCC
The DNA here is from genome assembly GCA_000787095.1 of Periophthalmodon schlosseri. Taxonomy (NCBI): domain Eukaryota; kingdom Metazoa; phylum Chordata; class Actinopteri; order Gobiiformes; family Gobiidae; genus Periophthalmodon; species Periophthalmodon schlosseri. The sequence continues at coordinate 57,690 of KN469259.1, forward strand.
GAGGCACAGAGACCTACGGCCTCATCCAGGTCACTCTGCTGGACACGGTGGAGCTGGCCACATACTGCGTCAGGACGTTTGCACTTTTCAAAGTAAGGAAGACTTCAATTATTATTTATTACAGTTGAACGATTTTTGGCGAAAGTGCCGTGGTTATGATTAGATTTGTGATTTACGTTTAAATTGTAGAACTAACTGAAGGATTGTTCAAGGACATCAGGATTAATACAAGAATCCCATGCATTCCAGAACATGTTTATTGTGGGCTTAACTACAGGGTTAGCAGTATTTGTACATTACTGAGACAGGATTATATTACTTAAATACTTGGCAACCATTCAAATTGTGGTTTCCATTTGATTGCAATATGCAGTTGAGAGTTTAGACACATCATCTCATTCAGTGTTTTTTTAGTTTTTTTTTTCCTTTATTTCTACGTTTTGTATACATATAGAAGACATATATGGAATTATGTAGCAAAGAAAAAAAAGTTAAATAACTCTATTTTTCAATTTTTATATTCAAATCCTCAAAGTAGCCCCCCTTTGCTTTGTCGAAAAATATTTAGAAGAGTTATTTACTTTTTTTTTTTTTTTTTACTACATAGTTCCATGTATCTTGCTTTATATATTTGATGTCTTCTGTATGTATATAGAAAATATATAAAAAAAACAAACAAAAAAACACTGACTGAGATGGTGTGTCCAAACTTTTGACTAGTGGTGTATTTCAGCTCTATTATTTACTACATTGTGAGTATGTAGGAAGATGACAAATTGAAACGTAAAACTAATTTGGGCTCTGCTCCAAGCTCATTTATAACAAAATATTTCAACACATGCTAAAGAATGAAACAGATTGCTGCTAGCACTAATTGCTAATAAACTGGACTAGTTCACTCAATAATGTTTTATGTTTACCTATAAACAGCATCACCTTATGAAAAGGTCTAATCTAGGGTAATAAAAACTGCATTCTTTCTAAATTGTGTCTTAAATGCACCACAAACAAGCGTTCTCTCTTAAACATTTACAACAGCAAGCAATAAAAAAACTATGTAGCCAGAGGCAGAATGACCAATCTGCTGTTTAACTGTCAGATTGCAGATGTGTTGACCTGGGTTATGATTAATATCTCTATAATTAGTTCACACGAAACTGGTAGAAAGTTTTACGTCTTCAGTGTACATAAAATAATTATTTTTTTTTCACAGTAGAAAGTTCAGAGTGTTCAGAAAGTGGTGCCATTATATATAGTTTGTTGTCAGTTAAAAGAACAGAGGGTTTTCTGCTTGAGAGAAGAACTCAGCCTAAATATCAGGGTTTTTGTGTTAAACATGTGTGAATGAAACAAAACACAACTCCAGGAATGTTTGTAATGAGCGAACAACATTATAACTTAGATCAGAAAATGGAGTAATATGGGCCCTTTAATAAAGACTGTGGCGATGTCTTACCTCTGGGTCTGTGTGTTCAGAATGGCTCGAGTGAGAAACGGGAGGTGAGACAGTTCCAGTTCACAGCCTGGCCGGACCATGGCGTCCCCGAACACCCCACTCCTTTCCTGGCTTTCCTCCGGCGAGTCAAAGCCTGCAACCCCCCAGACGCCGGGCCCATGGCTGTACACTGCAGGTAAGACGCACAATAAGACCCTATACACATGTTTATTAACTATATATTTTGATAATCGTAAGTTCTGTGAGTTCTGGTAAATTTTTTATTTTTTTTTTATCAGATCTTTTTCTTTATCTTTGGCTCCAAAACCACTATTTCAAAACTATCCATTGTACAATACTTCTCGTTAATATGCAGATTTTTCTTAGCCTTGTCACCAATATAAATTATTTTTCTTATGAATATTTCTTATGAAAATTTGAAAATACCATGTAATTAATGAAAAACCCACTTGCCCCGATCTGTTCGAAAGACATCATCACATTTTAGAATCTGAAAGCTATATCAAGAGAGAATTTCAGTCAGTGAAAAATATGAACCTAATTTGTCCTGTTTAAAATTGACGGAAAGTAGTGTGACCTGCTGTAAACCCACAGACTATCCCACTGGCTTTTGCGACTACATTTTCAAATCTCAAGGTGTTTCCGACATCAGACTAGCCGTGTCTTTGCCCCGAGCGAACCTTAAAAATCTCCCACCCACGTAGCCCCTCGCAAACCCTACTACAGCGCTAACATGTCGCGCAGCAGCAGCACCAGCCCACAAGCCCAAACTTCTCCCCTGGGTTATTGCTTCTTAAACAAATAACTTCTCTGATGCCAACTTTACTTTTTCTCTCTTCTGAACGCGAGGCCAGACTCCCAACTGGAAGAGGCCATGACACGCTTCTAGCTACGTAAAGGAAAGATAGAAACAGCTATAAAATGTAAGATACAAAACCCATGTCAGGAAGTGATAAAACGGACGAGGGATTACGCAGAAAGCCGAATTACCACATGCTGAAGTTAATTAGTGGAGTTGACCAATCTCTTCAAATTGAAAAGCCTGACTTGAACAATAAAAGAAATTGTAGGATTTAATGTCACTATGCAGATGGGAGCTGCTAATTCCTCTGGCATCACATCAGATAAGAATCCCAGCTACAAATCCTATAAGTACTGCTTTGCTAAATCTGCTATCTTTACACAGTTGCAGAATTTGGTCATTTGAAGTTTTATATTCATCTGGTTTGCTTCAAGAAAGTACACAGACGGTGATTTCGTGTACTTGTATTTAGCGGCATGGCACATGGACTCTTGAGCCGTTGATTAATTAGCCAATGCACAAAATTATATGAAAAGACCATGCGGTATAAAAAAGAACCAATCACAACTTTGATTTGTGGAAATGTAAAGTGCTGCCGTATGGGGTAGAGTTGTTAAGAGAAAAATGAACAGTACCTTAATGAGCAATTACAGAGTGTTTTTAATTAACCTCATGCAATCAAATACCTTTTATAAATATTTTTTTTACCGGAAAGTCAAAACACTATGTAGTTTTTTGTTGTTTTTTTTAATCCAAAGCATGATTTTTGGGCCATTATAAATGAATAAGAAACCACTCACCCATTCATACACACATTCATTCACACATTCATACACAAGTGTACACAGACACTTGTGTATGGGGTGAGGGGGGGTTTAGTGTCTTGCAAAAGGACACAGCAACAGCATTCATTTGAGGGAGCTAGAATCGCCAACCTGTGGGTCAGTGGATCTGACCGCTCAACCAATGATGTTTTATTTAGAAAGCGTGAATCGAACCGCCAGCCTTCGGATCAGTGGACAAACACTCTACCAGCTGACCTACTTTCGCCCCATCTAAAGTGATATCAAATTTGTTTTTACTGTAGCAAAAAAATATGCGTGGAAGTGTCTTTGGTTTATATGCAACACCCTGATCCTTTTCAATACAGTGATCCTTGCTAAAAAGACTCTTAAAACCAGCTTTAGTATCGATTTTATTTTATTTTTTTTACAACCCTAGTCAAATCGAATATGCTTTTAATGCTAGTATATTGTATTTAGTGGCCGTCGCTAATCACAAAGTACCCGGCGCTCAGCTCTGCATTAGGAGAGAGTAATGTAATAGCTGCTTCTTAGCAACAGCAAAGTGTGTTCTCTGCCTTGGTTCTTAGTTCATTGTGTTTTCCACTAACCCACGGGTCACGTCTGTTTTGCTCCTTTAGCTAAAGGCCTAGCGAGCCGTCGGCAGGGCACAGCACAAGTCAAAAGGACATGATTGAATGCTGGAGAGATCAGTGGCCTTACGCAGCCATTGGAAAAGAAAAAAAAAGTTTGTCCGATGAAGTTGTCTTAGCCCCCAACACCCCTGATGATGTAGCCTACAATAGTCTATTACAAGAGACAAGAACAAATGATAATAAAAAGTGTTATTTACATTTTAATGTAACTTAGCTTCCAGATCACTGCATTTTTATTTTGAGGTACAGTCAAATATTAAAGGGGACATATTATTTAAAATGGAGTTTAAAGAGCTTTTAACTGCTCTCATCATTGGCTTACTCAAAGCAGTATTTCATAGATTTTTGCGTGTTTGAGTAATCCTGTATTGTCCTGCATTTGAGGTTTGAGTTCTCAGAAAATTTCACCCACAACCCATCTGTATGATGTTATAGATTCACATTAAATACCACAAAAAATGTCTTCTTTAACTTAGGGTGCTGTGTAATTATGGTTATTTTTAGCTAGAGATCTGCTGATATTTTTGGGTAGATATATAGGGCCAATTTTGCTTATTTTCCCCAAATTATGTCAATTAAATTTACTGCAAACTGATCCACAACAGTTTTTTTAACCACAGACTTTTAAGAGAGCAGTGCATCACATTTAGTGCAGTTGTCTCTTCGTATTAAAGTGTTAAAATAAAGCTTTGTGTGTATGTCCTAGGCAGCAAATCGACCAAAACAAAATATCAGCCTGTGTTGGAGATTTAAGGCCAATAGCTGATACACTAAAAAGTCCAAATATCGTCCCGATATATTGGTCTATCTCTATTTTTAGCTGACTGGTCACTGAGTCTGCGGCTCCAATCATTTACATGTATTAAATTCACATAAGATTGATTAACACTGACGTTATATATTTTGATAATCGTAAGTTCTGTGAGTTCTGGTAAAATAGTGGCAGGTAAGCTGACAGCAGTAGATTCGCTAACAATACATATGTAATTGCTTTCACCGCTCCATGCTTTATCTGCTTAGCGCTTATTGCAGCTGTATTCTACACTGTCCCTCTTTCTCTCGCATCCCGTATTCCCTCCACTCCTGCAAACCATATTAGCCTGACAGTTAATGTGTGTCGACTTCCAAAGCAGCTGGTCTTGACTGGCTGAAAAGGCACTGTCAGGTCATTAGTGCGGCCGCCTCGCCAGCCCGCTCCCCTTCTACTGCCAAATGTAGCGCCGGCTTTCTGCTCCGCCTCACACTAACACTTGTCCATAAAGAATATGTCCATGCTGCGGTTACATTGTTAGGAAATCGCTTTGTGCATTAGAAGCTTTGGGAAAAACGTAGAAGTTGGACGCGGCATCCCGTTGCTCCCGTCGTCTCCTCCTCCTGTGTCTCTGGAAGTGTCAGTCTGTCACTGGAGCTCGCACAGGTCATCACTCTCACACACTCAGGAGCGCTGGAAAAATGTCCCCAGATTTACAACAGCTGTAGAAAAGATTCCTCAGAATGTGGGTCTGCTTTGCTTTTCTAAAGGCACACTTTTTGTGACCTACTGTACTATTGTTCTTGTGATTCAATGAAGGCAAACTGCTAGTTGACTACAGTATTTTATAGTTCTATATTATCTAACAGTTGGCAGCATATGTATATAGTGTAAAAATGTCTTTTCATTTGACTTTAATAAATCCTGAATACATAAAAAAGAGCTACTAAAAAAAGAGCTACTGATGCAAAGCTTTGCATTGTATTGCTCATGCTTAAGCGCAGAGGTAATGGCAGCCATTTTGAAAGTGATCAGTGGATCGTTTGTTAAAGCCAATGAGTCTCACATGTGTCTTTAGTGCAGTCTCAGAGCAACATGGCACATTAACCAAACCTTGCCTCCAGGGACCAACTTTCCTCCCTCTCGACTTTCTCTTCCCAAGCCTCTGCCTGTTCCTTGGAGCAAATGAAAAACAAATGCTCCATCAGAAATAGAAGGTGCTAGTAGAAGGCTCATACCTCGTAGGCATGTCAGCTTAATGGATTGAATAACCTATTTACTTTGGAGCACCAAGTGCAAGGACTCCTTGTCCTGTGAGTGTTGGAGGAGTTAACAAACAGGGAGCACAGTGCTGTCATGTCCATGGTAAATAAACTGTCATCACAAACCATCTTTGTTGCTGAGGCATGCACTAATAAAACTAATGTGCTTGGCTGTGGGATTCAGATGTCAGCAGTAAGCCAACGACACGTCCAACAAGCTCGTCTTGAGCTGTTGCACCAGTCGAGGTCAAAGAGGCATCAAAAACATTTCCCCATTTTGAGCCTAGTTGCACTTGATACACCTCAGTGTCTAGATGTATAATATAAGTTGAGCTTATTGGCTATGAAATAAAGATGTGCTTCCTTCTTTACCTCTGCGAGAGCTTCCACTTTAAGGGTCAGTAAACAAATGACTAGTCAAACCTTCAAAGCTGTCTTTGAGCCGTCGCTGAAGCCGAGGTCAGAGCTGAGATGTAAAACATTTCCCCGTTCGGCAGAGTGCTTTTTACGCTCTTTACGCGCTAATGTACAAATGTGAATCTTAATGAAGAGACCTGCCTTTCAGCGCCTCTCCCACAGCTCTTATGCCATTTGGTGCACGGCGCTAATCTAATGGCATTAATTAAAGTCAGCTGCACTTCTCTGGAGTTGCTTGGAAGCATTAATAAAGCCCTCCAAAAACCATAGCCTCCAAAATTGCATCTGTCTATCCACTTTTGTTGTTGCATTCGTTGTAGTGGCACTTTCCTGAGAGAGCGGAGATAAAGGTTAAATGTTGCGGCTGCATAAGTGATTAGCCCTGATGGGTTTGAGAGCACAGGTGGGATCCGAGGGGGAAGATTCAAACTGAAAAAAGCCAGAAGCAAGCACCACTGAAGGCTGCAACTGCCAAGAACTCGTCTGCACACCAATCCACTTCAGATTTAATTACAGCCAGAGCCAAGCGGTCAGTCCTACGGAGACTCTGCTGGCAAAGAGTTAAGCCTCCTGTTTGGACTTATCACCGGGTGCAAGGGACTTCTTCAGGTGGATGTGTTTAGCAATAGGTCCAATCTCACAGGGCAGAAGATGAAAGAAGTAAAGTGTTCCTCTGACTCCACCATAGTGTGTGTATTTTTGCTGCGTAGGATAGAAAGTGAAAAAGAACAGCGCAAATAGTAAACAATTGAGAAGTTACAATGATTTGAATTTATAATATTTGACAGAGTAAAAGGTAATCTGACACTGCATTTTTTTTCCCAGAATATTGATTCTTTGGCATGAAGTCAAATCTACTAAAATCATGATCAAGTGCTTTTACGTATTTATTATTTTTTATTAGATTTTTTAAATAAATGACACTAATGCAAGTATAGAGACTGTGGATTAGATGTGTGATACTTGTTTGAAAAGTAGGATTTGAAGTAAGATTCTGTTGAGACTGCACAACTCCAGGGGAATTAACATTTGAGAGAAGACTGAAATATGAACTGATTAACTATTTTAAAACTCCTGTGTATTTCAGAACAAGATTACAACAACAAGATTTGTCTATAAAAAGATATTTTGTTCTTTGCAGGGGACATTCTATTATCTAAAAATAATTGCAACTCAAACTGTATTAAAGGGACATTGGCACATAACATTAGGGCCTTGTTAGATGACGTAAAGAGCATTTTTCCCTCTAAATGAATTCATAAACAATACAACTGTATTAATGTACACTACATAACTGCACAATCTCTGTTGCCCTGTCTCTGCAGTGCCGGCGTCGGTCGTACGGGCTGCTTCATCGTGATTGACGCCATGTTGGAGCGCATCAAGCACGAGAAGACGGCCGACATTTACGGTCATGTGACGCTAATGCGCGCCCAGAGGAACTACATGGTGCAGACGGAGGACCAGTACATCTTCATCCACGACGCGCTGCTGGAGGCGGTGACCTGCGGCAACACCGAGGTCCCCGCCCGAAACCTCTACTCCTACAAACTGCGGCACCACCGAAGTGCCCGCCCGAAACCTCTATGCCTACATCCAGAAACTGACGCAGATAGAAGGAGGGGAGAACGTCACCGGCATGGAGCTGGAGTTCAAGGTAAAGGCAAAGATTAGCTCATGTGAAGCAAGGCAAGAGTGGGTTTTGTTCTGGACACTGTTCCCAAGCCATTAGGTCCTTGAGACAAAATGGTGCCTGTGGTTTTCCCTTTGCCAGATTTTTGACTCATTGTATAAGCCAAGTCAGTCCAATATACTATGGTTTCTGTCTATGCCGGTCTGTCCCTCTCTCATGCCTGCATAAAGAGGGTCTTGGTTTACAAATGAAATGCCAAACATAGGTTTAGACTTCCCAGACGACAGTTGCCAGAAGAGCTCCGGCAGAACACAGCGGATTTACAATAAGGATGCATTTCAAAGCGGTTTACAGTCTGGGGTTGCACTGTGATGCCTTCCCTGTCAAAAATCTGTCATATGTTTTGATGGATTCCATTAAAGATGATAAAGCATCAGATTAAACTGCGCCTTTGTCCACTCGTGTCAGGCCTGGGTATCCGTTTCCCTGACGTTTTATCATAGAACATTTGTCCTCCTGCTCCATCTGACACACCCTGATAGTAATCTCTTGCTAGTTCCATACTTCATTTTTTACATGAACAGTGTCAAAGCAGAATAAAACACAAGGCAGTAGTGTGTAAATTTCATCATCTTCTTAATCAGCTTTAGATTCTCCTCACTCGGCTTGTGACTCTTCATAGGACCCATATCTTATCTTGTTCAATCCGCTCAGTGTGTCAAACACAGACAGTCACTAGGGAAATAAAGAAACAAGAGCAATGCCACTATGTCTTGCTTCAGACTGCCTCTAACTGGAGTATTTTTCTCTCTCACACAGCGTTTAGCAAACACTAAAGCCCATACATCGAGATTCATCAGTGCCAACCTACCATGCAACAAGTTCAAAAATCGCCTTGTTAATATTATGCCATACGAATCCACACGAGTGTGTCTTCAGCCCATACGAGGAGTCGAGGGCTCCGACTACATCAATGCTAGCTTCATCGATGGCTACAGGTGCGTGACAAAGTCTTGTTAGTTTCACCACAGCAACCGGCAAAATACAAACTATTACATATTTCAGGGGCTCTGACATGCAGCCTATATTATTGTGTTGTTTCCCCAGGCAACAAAAAGCCTACATCGCCACACAGGGGCCGCTGGCAGAGACCACCGAGGACTTTTGGAGGATGCTCTGGGAGCACAACTCCACCATCGTGGTCATGCTCACCAAGCTCAGAGAAATGGGCAGGGTATGTTTGTAAAATGTTTTACACAATATATTTCAATCATCTCCAAATGCAAATGAAATAAACACTGCATAATAATGAGAAGAGGACTGGTTTTTAAGTGGTGCTATTATTCTTTCCACAGGAAAAGTGTCACCAGTATTGGCCCGCAGAGAGGTCGGCCAGATACCAGTACTTTGTGGTGGACCCGATGGCTGAGTACAACATGCCTCAGTACATCCTGAGAGAGTTCAAAGTGACTGACGCCAGGGTAAGAAAACACAAGACTATTTAATGTGACCACAGTGGTTACAATTTATTAGGTGTGAAGACATAAATCACCAGCTCTGCTCCGATTTGTTATGTTTGTAGTTTATTCTCATTCAGAGTCTGCCCTTTAATGTTTGGCTTTCCAAAGACTTGGATGTAATTTGCCTTTGCCTTTAATGAAGCTGTTTTAATGGTTGGCTGCTAAATGCCCTCTGTCCAAATGTACTTGTGCAGGATTCATTAACTCCAAATGTGGCATATTTGTTTACACCAGACTATGGCCTTAAGTGTAACATGAACATAAATACATATTTATGAAAATATGACACGTGTCAATGTGTAAAAACAAATGGAGCCGGCAGCGAGGAGCTGCCAGACTTTTAATTCCATCAAAGGCTTCCTTCCTTTGTAGTGCACGTTAACACTCTTCTCAATAGGATATTTTCCTTATCAAGGGGATAGAATATCACATACGTAATAGACTCTGCTTAAAAGTTGATTTTGTAAATACCCTGACAGGGATGGCCCATCAAAGGAATGAACATCTTCAGTCTTTATACTAATATATTCAAGGAAAATGAGTTGCATCGTTGATATAAGCCTTTTATGTGGTGAACTCCTGCACCTCAGTCAAACTCACACAAATATGATGAAGTCTAGAATGCTTTTCTCATTTGTGGTTGTCTGTTCCCAGGACGGCCAGTCACGGACGGTAAGGCAGTTCCAGTTCACAGACTGGCCCGAACAAGGAGTGCCAAAATCAGGAGAGGGCTTCATCGACTTCATTGGCCAAGTGCATAAAACGAAAGAGCAGTTTGGCCAAGATGGGCCTATTTCGGTCCATTGTAGGTAAGCAACCGGCCACAACAGTCTACGCGTTTTATTATAATAATAATGACAAAAGTTTTCATTGTACTGACCGCTGTCTATCACACAGCGCTGGTGTTGGGAGAACCGGGGTTTTCATCACACTCAGCATCGTGTTGGAGCGGATGAGATACGAGGGCGTAGTAGACATTTTTCAGACAGTCAAAATGTTACGGACACAGAGACCAGCCATGGTTCAGACAGAGGTGAGTCTAATGTTACACTGTAAGACTAACATGGCCGATCAATGTCTGTTTTATCATTCACCTACAATTCATTTATAAAAGACATTCTTGTTGCAGATTAACTACAGTATGTGCTTCATTTAGCTTCCCGTTGTTGTTTTTTTTTTTTATTTCTCCAAGGACAAGAGCACAGTTAGCAAGCAGGCAGAATCAGGCCAATTATACAGATAAAAGCACAGCGGGACTACAACGACAGAAACCCTGATCTACTGCAGCTAAATGACTGTGTTCTTTGTTTGTAGGATCAATACCAGTTCTGTTACCGCGCTGGCTTGGAATACCTGGGAAGCTTTGATCACTATGCAACGTAAGAGAGCCAGTACTGGGAAGACAAAAGCAGAGAGGGCCCTTCGGATAAGCAGCACGCCTCTCTACTGAGCCATAAATTCCTGCTTCTGAAAGAACTTCTTAACTCCTTGCTAACAACTCATTATGTGTTGGATGTGACGTCAAAAAATTCAAAAAAGTTTATTACCAGAGGACCAAGTGTAACCCCGACAAAACTTGCCTAGTTGCAAAGTGTTAGGAATCCTGACTGTTGAAGCATCACACGGATTGGAAGTACCTTTTGTTTTGCTTCGAGGATTCATTTGGGAGGGTCATGAACCAACACAAAAAAGTTTAACGAACTCAAAATGCATCAGTGATTATGAACCATTAACGAGAGGTACACGGAGGGACACCGAACTGCTGGGGAGGAGAAACTCAAAAATGCACACTGTAAAGAAAATTAACTAAATCAAATACATAACATTGAAAATAAAGAAGACGACAACACTGCTTGGTCCAAGACAGCAGGACAAGTAATAATAACCCCTATTCCTGTCACAATGTTCATGTTTCAAATGTGGGAGAGGGTCATCAGAGATCTATCAAACAAATGAAATTATTGGTTTAGTTTTTTAGTACTTTATTATACAGCTGATATGTGCAGATTTCCTTTTTTACACAGAATTATCGCTTCGAATCAAGTGATAAATTGTATTATGTATTTTTTATTTTACGCTGTAGAACTGTTCTGACATATGTGTGTTTTCCTGCTTTTTTTCTTATTTTTCCCCTTCACTTTGTCGCACTTATAGGAATGAAATTTACTACCAAAATGTAACAATTTAGTATAATTTTTTGGTTCATTTTTATGTTTTTTTTTGTCCATTACCATAATAGAATAACTCCCATAAATTTAAACCGGGCTTTGTGGAATCAACAGGGATGAGCAAAGTATGAAGCTGCTGCTATTATCTTAGTTCTTCCATGTAAGAATGATCTTAAGGGTTAACTTGATGTATTGGATAATATATGAGCATAGAAATATACACAGATGTTAAAAATATGTAATATATATGTAAAAGTATACGCATAATAATATAAATATATTCATAAATGACTAATTTATATAAAAAAAGTATGTTTTAATGACGATTGTCCGAGAAGGTTTCCGTAAATTATGGGGGAAAAGAAGAGATACTTCACTGGAATGCACATCAAAATGTAATCCGAATGAGTGCATCTTTTCTTGTGCAATAATTGTGTTTTTTGATAGTTTTTTTTTTTTTTTTTTATGGTCCACTCATGACATTACGGTTCCCTTGTGCATCACATCACACAGTCTATAATGAATTGGGGTTACGCAATAGGGCAAGGTACGAAGACCATCAACAAATGTTTCGTTTTGCATTTAGAGTGCCTTATATTTATGCCTGTTCTTTCTTTCAATGTAATCTAGATGTTAAGTGTAAAAATGTAGTTTATTTACATAGAGTATTCCTTTGTCATACAATGAGATTATATATGCAAATACGAACATTTTCAACGTTTCATTTTCAGTGGCCTTACGGTGGCTGAGTGAATTAGAATAAGCTGTTTATATTTTTCCTGAACCTCCTCACCACACGAGGACGCAATAGTTTCCAGACATTTTTGTTTCTTTTTTTGTAAAATAAAAAGAAGATGAGAGGCAGTGGAACGCATTCAGGCCCTGGTTAAGATTCACAAACGCCTCACCAAAGGGTTTCTTCTTCATGCCTTAGGTTGCGGAGAGCAGAGGGACAGAGAATAGCGACACTGATTCTGTTAAGCTGACAATCCTCACATAGCGTTGGAGAAATAACAGTTTTCTTTTGCTTTTTGATGGTTTTGGGGATGTGCATTCCAGGTGCTTTC